>JAZGTJ010000234.1:0-101262 GCA_036877575.1 Botia almorhae
ATGCTGCTTGTCTGTGAGATTGTAATAGGCCTAAAGAACATTAACAATCCTATTCACACCAAAGGAGAGTATTGTTGTACATATACCTGTACATTGGGTATTTGGATAAAATTAAAATGTATGGCTTAATGGATGGATAAGGAACACAAAACTGAGCACTGGAGTCATAGAAGGCATCCCGCAGTCTATTCCCTCACCGTCTGATGCCTGTTGCAACTGCAACTGATAAACCTGGCAAGCACTTTTTCTTTCTGGCAAGCTGTAATCTGTTTGGCTCAAATGATGTAACTTGAGGGAGTCGGGTGCACAGGCATATATACAGGTCAATGTAATATCATATTTCACCCTGTTGTTTATACAAGAAATTGTAAACTACTTCAAAATGGAAGTTCAAAGTCATTTTTTAACACATTCATTATCGATTATTTGAGTTATGAAAGATAAAACAAAATTTTGGAATTAAAAATTCTGAATCCATTATTACTGTATCAACTATTCCTAATATGTTTGTCCCCCTAACAAAAAAAACCCCTTTAACCGTTTGTGTCACACGTCATTTGAACAAAACTTGTACTTCAGAGGTACTTCATGTACCTATTCCATAACACACTCGTCACATTAAAGCCACAGAAACAAGTGATACTGGCCCTGGTCACAGATGATAGACTTCACCGATCTGAGATAACTGAGATATTAGATGTTCAACCACCTTTCAATTAAAATCAGAGCTGTTTTCAATTAAAGACAAAATGCCTCTGGGTTACATTCTATTTTTATATCGGTATGTTGGCAAGTGAGGACTCTTGCTGGCAGACATTAATGTCGCCTTTTCCATCTAGTCTAACGCTTTCAGATCCTTTACCAGCACTGGCAGCTGGGACGATGCTCCAAATTGGATGTCTGTGTAAATCAGTGCCGACAGGGCCTCGGCCTGCCAGCCTGCGTGATCCTTCGCAGGAGTCTTATGTAATTGTGCCCAGCTATTGCGTCTCAGCGGCCCATGGGACGGGCCCATCACAGGGCAATGGCACAAGGTTCAACTGTCACTGCTGCTCGCGCTCGGCGTTCGTGTCATCCACCTTTAATCGCAAAAGACGGGGAATGAAACTTTCCCATAAACATTTCAAATGGAGGGAATGTTTTCAGAACGTTGACTAAAGTCCTCTCAAAGTTATCAGAAATCGTTCTTGCAATAAAGTTAGTAGTAGTAGTAAAGTAGTAGTAAAGTAAGTTTTTTTAACGTTATATATCATATAATAAAACGTTATTCGCGTTGTTAGTGGAATGTTTTAAAAAGTTACAGAATTAAAAAAGTTTGAATAACGTTTTAATAACCAAGCAATAATGTTAACAATAAGGTTACAATGTCTAAAAACTGTTCTGGACTGTTTTCTAGAAAATTCAAAATACATTTTTTATGTTTGTTATTTAACGGAAATGTTAGAAAAATGCTCTCACAAAAAAAACGTGTCTGGTTGTGAAGTGGCACAGGTTAGAAAAGAGCACAAATGGTTTTTAGATGTGATGCAGAGTGCTCGGCTATTGATCTCCACTCCAACAGGGTGGAATATTTCCACTTGCTACTCCTGACACTGGGAAAAAGCACAGCTTCAGCATCTCTGAGCGCCTGGTTTTGGAGCTGTTGAGTGAGAGAGGAGGACAGCAGTTGCCCACACCTTCTCGGTTCCTCTCAGCAGGAGGGATGGAGAACGTGTGAAGCAGGTTGATCAACGATGTGGAGAGGTGAGATTGTGTGGGGAGATGACTCACAACTATTCGTCTGAACAGGCAGCTGGAATATACTGGTGTGGGCGAAAGGAAAGACCGAGCATGTGTGGGTTCGAGGAGAACGGGGGAGTTGGGCAGGCTGGGAAGCCGGCGGTGAGCCAGACCTGGCCTGCGTTTCACCAGCCATTCATACATTTCACAGTTCTTTATCAAACACTAGACAGCATTTTTATCTCAATGCATCAGAGCCTTATCTGGGTCTTACAGGAGCTGCCTTATTAGAGTTTCCCTCGGTGGACAGCACAAACAGGGCAGCCTACACAGAGAGTAAAGGGGTTTCATTGAGGTTGTCAGATTTGATGGATGACTTTTCTTGTGGGAGTTTAGTTCCTAATGGGAACTGTGTGTATGTGTGTGTGTGTGTGTAATCATTTGGTTTACAATGAAATTTGGGGCCAATTTGGGGCTAAATTTAGTCTAACAATGTTATCTTTTTAATAATATCAACTGGTTTATGTTAAAGGGATAGTTCACTCAAAAATGAAAGTTCTTTTATTATTTACTCATTTACCTCTATGACTTTGTGGCTTCTAAAGAACTAAAAGAGATGTTTTGAAGTATGCCGGTAACCAAACACGCAGAAAAAAACACTCAAGACATTTCTCAAAATATTTATTTTGTGTTCTACAGAACGAAAATGTCATACAGGTTTGGAAAGCATGAGTGCATAAATGATGGAAAAAAATATTTTGGGGTGAACTGTCCCTTTAAGAGTAGGGAGAGGATATAGAAATTATCACTAGCCTGCTAACTACGATAAAAGACTCTGAGATGTCCTAACTGTTGTTATATACCGCGGTGATACAGAATAAACCCGGGTGTGTTTGTGTGTGCTGTAGCCTGTCACAATGCGATTTGTAAACCCTGTGAAAGTGCTGACTGCGCATCGCTGCCTGGCTGTTTACACGGATAATGTACAGCACACACATCAGCCTGTCACCAAATACGGTTTAGAAATCTAACCTGAAACTGTTGAGAAAATCTAGAATCTTATCGGATTTGACTAAAGTGAGGCCAGGTGAGATTTGTACCTTCTGAATGTCAAGCTGGCAGAGTCGACAGATATTCTATATCTTCACTCCATGGAAACCACTTGAGACGTAACGGAAAAGAGCGACACCTGGTATTCTGTGTGAAAGCCATTTAAAGCTCCATAAACCCATGTAGAAGTGCGCTGGTCTTATGGATCGGGGATGTTTTAAGGTGTGCTGTGATTCAGGCCTAAGACAGTTTCTGAGATAACGATCTTGTTTATCACAGGACAACATTAACCAAGGTACTTTGGCTCCAAGGAGACCGACCCTCCAATGACTTTTCGGTGAGTTACTTTAGATGAAGAGCCAAATGGGAAGTTACTCTATTCAGTGTGTGTATTTTTGGGGGGGTGAGGTCAACTAAAGGATAATTACCTTGTCACTTAGAAAAAATGTTGCCGTTTCAGTCCCAGAAGGAACCGAGTCAACACAAGGTTGCTCTAGCAGGACTGTGTGTCCCTGTTAGTGTATTTAAAGTTGTGTTGGGCAAAAGTATCCGCTAAATAAATACGAACAAGAATAAACGTAAGAAAATTATGATGATGATGATGATGATGATGATGAAGGTTCAGACTGAGAAATCTCTAACGTCATCCTACAACATTTTAACACTTAAAGGTTGGGAAGTTACAGGCATGACATGAGGGGGAGTAAACGATGGAACCTTTTTTATTTTTAGCGAACTATCCCTTTAAGAAATATATGAATTTGCATAATATTTCAAACCAAGTGGCATCTGCAAACAAACACTAGACAACAACAACAAATGATGCTAAACATTTTCCCAGAAAGCTACACTTTGTAATTTTAGCATTACTTTTAACCAACTGGCCCTCATGTCATTTTTAATGCATTTACCAGCATCTTACATAGACCATGAAGCCATCTATTTGCTCTGTAGCGTGCTGATTGGTTGAAGATCTACAGTACCCGATTGACCAATCAGATCAGCGGCAACAGTTTACTCTCTCTGCCCTCCCGAATCCATGAATCTGCTGTTTCTAAATACGTGCTGGAGCTTTCCAACACAAGAGCTCCAGTTTTAAATATGTATCACTCTCTTAAACCAACACCATCTAACATTTCACCCGCCATCTAAATACAGTCACTGTGGAGAAGATCTGTTACCTCTTTTACAGCTCCACCCACCTGAATACCCCACAGCCCACACCCATTATCATAACCATGATTTATTCATGCTTTCCCTAGTCACACAACCATTTGCATAAATAGCTCCAACCTGATCCAACAGCATGATGAAAATCAGAAAACAAACCAATGAAAAAGCATCATCACAGTCCAGTTTGTGTGTGCTTTGAGAAACACAGGTAAAATGAGAAGCAGGGGTCAGCTGCAATGTAATATCAGAGCTCATCATTTCCACTAATGCTGTTTACACAGGTGGAGGAGTGAGTGAAGGTGCCAAGGGCTTTATTGATGTACACAGTCTGTGAAATAAACAAGCAAGCTATAATTTTACATTCTGCTAAGTACGCTGATGTTTACCATTCATAACTGCATTATGTTAAAGTGCTGGTGTGTATGTCCTCAGCAATGGATATCAGTTAACTGCATGACTGTTTAATGGCTAGTTATGTGCATATGAACAATAGTAACAAATAGCACAGTTTCTTGTATACGTGTATATATCCACGTGGTACAGTATGTATGTGTCTACTGTAAAACATTAAGTAAAACATCATTTTTCTGCAAAAATTCTTGTTTTGTGATGGTTACAAAATAATGTTACCTCAACTGGTAGAGCATTGCATTAGCGGTTATGGGTTGTGGGTTCGATTCCCATGGAACACACATACTGATCAAATGTATAGCTTGAATACACTCTAAGCTGCTTTGGATAAATGCATCTGCCCAATGCACAAATCTAAAATATTGATACTGATTTTGTATATTCTGCTCACGTCTGGTAAGAAAGAGGACATTTCACTCTTAAAAGTTAGAATAAGGTCTCCATAAAAGTTTGAACTATAAAGAACAAATGTCTGCGTCTACTGAGCTCTGAGTTTGTGCCATTTAGGATAAATACAGAAAGTCCAACTTGTTCTCAGTTATTGATTAAAAATGAGAAAAGAACAAGCTCCTGGGACCCAATTCATCTTACACACTGTGGGAATGAGAAAAACAGAGCGGAATGAAGGAGAAGACAGATAGCAGGAGAGAGGTTAAAATAGAGAACAGACAGAAATCAGGCTGTTACTGAGTGGGGGATGAATTTAGATATATCAAGAGATGAAGTATGTTGGGGGCAAGTAGCGTAACAGAAAAGAACAGAGAAATTATAGAGAGAGGGAGAGAGAGAGAGTCTGTGGATCCAGTGAGCCTGCTGCTGACTTTTGGAGCTTCAGGGATTTGGATTATAGACTGCAGTGCTGATCTGAGGTCTGTGTGTGCGTATGTGTGTGTCTCAGGGAAAGTGTTTTTAGGAACCAGCAACAGATTTTGAGCTTGTGGAAACAACACCTGCAGCTATTGTTCTCTCTATTACTGAAATACAAGCTCATTCAAGCTCATTTTGTCTCTGTAAAACACAACTGATCCCAGCTCAGCATGTATGCGCTACAGAGTTTTAGATGTCCATCCTAAAGGATAAAAGGATAATGTATTCGTAAATTACATTACAGTCATCATTTATTCACTGTCATGTTGTTTCAAACACATGTGACTTGAGTCTGTTGAACACAGATGTTGGTGCTGGTCTTTACACAATGAAAGTGAATGCTATTTGGTTATGCGTTTCTGTAGCTCACTTTGCTAACAGTGCAATGGTTGTGGGTTCGATTCCTACAGTACATTCAAGTTATACACTTTTTAACAGTATGTCTATTCCTTTGGACTCGTACCCACAACCTTAGAACTGCTAATGCAAAGCTCCACCAAATAAGCTACAGAAAAACATAAATGACCAAATAAATGCATTGTGGGCCTTATACAAACCTATTATACAAAACTATATCAACTTGTACAGACAACTATTGGTCCTTTTGTGGTGATTTTTTTTTAAATTATTTTTGGAGCTTGACAATGTCAGTCCCCATTAACTTTTAATGTAGGGAAAAGACGACCATGGTCATTTTTCTTTTTGTGTTCCATGAAAGTCGTACCAGTCATACCAGTTTGAAATTACATAAAATTGAGTAAATTCCGGCAGAATATTCATTTTGTGATAAACTATTAAATTATTCAACTATTAAATCCTCAACATGCTCATGTTTTATACGAAACTTACAGTATAACTTCCTTTGCAAATTCAGTCACGTCCACGCAGAGCTTCAGTCAGACTGAATAATAGATCTGTAGTTATTCGGTTTCTCCTCCTTTACCAGCCTTTGCCTCCCTCACTCCTTCCACTCTTGTGCTGTTGTTTGCAGCACAATCCAGACAGATGAAATTTACCAACATGTCACACAAACACTGCAGCAAATCAGCCAATGAAAGAGCTTTCCTGGACCTCAGAGACTCTCTACAGCTTTATATCACCCTGAAATGAGCCAGTGATGACCGTGACTATAAACCATTACTGAATAATTGATTAGGCATGTTTGTCAGCAGCAATGGCATTGTAACTATGACAACTAAATGTTCCATCAATCTAGAGCTGCATTCCACTGATGCATGAACAATTCACATGTCAGCCAGCACAGTGACGAGATGAGAGCATTTGTGTGTTTGTGTATTTAGGTATGAGGTGATGGCTTACCCAATGATCTGACAGTCTGAAAAGAAGAACACTTTTACAATCATGTTTACAATACATGTTTACAGTACAATGGCCGTCTGTACACACGACCATTAACAGACATCATAGACATCAAAACCCATCAAATCATCAGACATCAGAACCCATGCATCTGTGAACGCCCAGGAAATGAAGACAGAAACACAGGCTAGTAGAAAACTGCAGTGTTTGCCTTGTGCAGTAGATGGGCCATGTGTGTAATGTGTGTGTGTGATGTGTGTGTTTGGGTGTGTATGAAGGAAGGGGAGAAATAGATGCTGAAACTGGTGCGAGGCAAAGGTAGAGAGAGAGCTACTGAAGCAACAGGGAGAAAACAACAGGCTGTGTTCCAAAAAGGGGAGGGACTTATTAAGAGGGTGTGGAGTCTGGAACTGCTTGTGAATTATAACCACTCACTAACTCAAAGGAAAGAGCTTTCGGTTAATATAAAGGGTTTAGGCCTAACACAGAGGTGGGCGGACTGTTCTTGATATATTAATAGTAATAATAATAAACAGTACTCAATCAGAGCATGCAGAGAGAGAGTGAGAGAGAGAGAATAAGAGAGAGAAAGAGAGAGAGAGAGAGAGAGAGAGAGGGAAAGAAAACATGACATGTTAACAGAGAAAACAAGCATTATTTAAAGCAAAATGTAGCCTTTATTCTAATTTAATGTCGGTGGGATGTGATTGTGTTTTATGTTGTGACTCCATAGAAATCTTTGTAAACATTTTTTAGACTGGTGTTAGGACAATAATAACTTTTGAGGCTAAATGGCAATGATTACCAGTTATTTAGTTTAAAAAATTTTGTTTTTACATATTTACCAGTGGAAGATCTTAATACATAATATAATATAATATTGTCACTATAAAGTTATAAAGATTTAATCTGTGGTTGGGCTCAGTGCTCTGTTGGTAATTGTTACCAATACAGATCTGAAGAACCATGACCACAGGTCTGCATTCAGCACAGAACTCATTCAGAGTGACATCATACTTCAACAGACACACTCGCACACAACACGAGGGCAGCGTGTCCTTGGGGCATTTAACACGGCAGAATTTAAGCAGTTTCTAAACACGCACAGGCTCACAAACAGACAATGCACCAGCCAGATGAGCTTAAGAAAAGTCACAAAAACAGATAAAAGATACAAAAGCATAATCAGCATAATAAAGGAGAACATGGATGTGTTGCACACAAACCTTCAGGCTCCGAGTTCTCTTTGAGGACGACTTGCTTCAGTGGACAGCAGAAGATTTCATGACACTTAGCACGAAACGGGGAGCCTTTACCCCTTATATCTGCAGAATGGATGGAGTCCTGCCGCAACATAATGTACTCCTGTGTACCTGGGGCATCGTCATCCTGGACTGCGGTCAGGGCCATAACAAAACGAACGCAGGGTTAGAAAGGGAGAGAGAGCGCTCAAAGCCACAGAAATAATTTAACACAATGAGAGAAATAAGCAAAGTAAATAAAAACAAGTATAAATGACTACAGCAAGATTATAATAAGCAACAACAATAAGAGATTAGCAGAACACACATATATATTAGCTTACAGATGAAGGCTGAAAGAGAAGAACAGAAGGTAAGAGAGAAAGACAGACAGGGCTGGGCGATACCTTCACTGATGCTGCTGATGTTATATTCACAATGATTTTGCTGGTGATATAACTTATGAAATATTGTGATCTCAATGGTTTCAATGCAACTTATTTTTTTATTATTTTTCTTAAGCGTTAGACTTACCATCAGAGACGGTCTGATTTGATTCATGCGATACAACAAAGAATAGTTTTAAAGACTTCATTTTAAACTCAAATGTTTTAGTGAAATAAAATTGTAGGTACTTGTCATTCTAAACCATTTTTGAGCAAAAACATTAAGACAACAAAATGCAAAAAAAAATCAATACACAAATTGTTTTATTTGTAATTTATATCACCCAGCCACATAACATCACAAATGATTGAAACTATATGACAGCGGTTAGTTAAGCACTGGGAACTGGGTTGCAGGGAGGTAAAGTCAGAACACACAGGGTCATCTGGAGCTTCTCTAGCACTCATCAACTAAAATCCAGTATTTCAGAGAGATTTTTTTCTTTGGAAAAATCCCTCATGCAAGCTTGTTGTGTTGAATCAGGACATATCAAGAGAATATTTCTTAAGTGTTTTGGGTACTTGAGAAAGTCATTCCAGTGTTGGCATGCATCATTTCCAGCACAGGCATCATTGCATCTCACATGCACAGAGGAAGCAGCACAGACTCTATGTTAACTGTATATTTACTGTCCATACAGCATGCACATATGAACAGTCGTCATTGTTCTGCTACTGATGATGAGCTAATGGTATCTGTCAATAGGAGAATTGCTAAAGGACAGCTTTCTGCAGGTATTAGTGACTTTGACCCCAATAGTCAACTAACAATGACTATTTGACCTTGACCTTTGAACCCTTTCAAATTTAAAGAGCAGGCTAATGCTAAGGGTATTAATTTGAGCTCATGCTGTACTGTGATAGCTTAAAGGCTTTAAGTTTCATGCTATTCCCTGAGATAAATGTATTAATTAAATAAATTTAGGCTTCAGACTTCTGTTTTATAGTATCTCTTTCGTCATTGTCATGTTATGAGGTCAATCTCTTCTGCCAGAGAGCTGGTATTGAAACTCCTTGCTCCTACCAAGCTCTCTCTCTCAATCTCTCCTACTCTCTCTTTGTCCCCCTCTCTCTCAGATTTATTATTAAAGACAAAAACAAATGGTGGTTAACAAAAGACCTGTTATCTGCCTCTGGTACAGCCTTAGACACACACAGTCACACTTTGGGATTAATTGGCTCTGATCTGCAGTACAGGTGCTTGAAAGCCACTTTCTATTTTAAGTCATGACAAATTTTATATTGGAGTCTGATGTTTAGTTTAAATCTTTTTTGTAATCCAGAGAACTACAGTATGTCGCCACTTTTACAACTCCTCCGAAAACTTAAGAATGTGTTATTTAAATTGCTTAACAGTAAGTGGAATAAAAATTTAAATGGTGAGACTATTATCTATAAATTGCAAGAGAAAGGTCACATTCCTAAGTTTATCATCCATTTTGCTTCTTGTAACCAGACAACCGTATCGTACTGTAACTAGTCTAATAGCTCATTAGTAAATCTTCAGAAACAAACTGTCCTGAAGCGGTAACTTCACACACACAACCCATTTCAGTTCCGTAAGCTCACGTATATGACATAAGAGGGTAACAGTCCCCTATTCCTTGCAGAAGTTAGTCTTTTTAACGTGTTTTCAATGTGTTCTGAAGGTCTTAGTCTATTCAAAGTTATTAATGGCCATGTTAACTGCAGCCTCATAAACCTCAAATTAAAATGGAGCATATTTAATGCTGAAAGAGTTCTTTACGACTTGGCGCAGCACAATGTGCCAAAGCAGGATAGAGAGTGCGCGGCTGGGTCGCGAGAAGCCTGACGGATTTGCAACCTGCCGGAGCTCCACCTTCTCCATCAACTGTGGCTTTAAAATGAGGTGTCAGCCCCAGAGCCTGATGGGGTATGATCTACAGCTCATGGTTCTGCCACCACGTCAGCTCAACGCTTGATGTATGTCGCTGTCCGTGGTTCTGAAAGCCCATCTATGACACTGCAGAGAGGAGCATGATGGGAGTACAGGTTTACCCATGCAGAAGGACACAACCTTCCTCTGTTTACATCACCTCACCTCCTGGTCCCAAGGCGAAGGTATCGGAACTCAGACGCAAACTGACTCTTCATCAAGCAAAGCAATAAAAGTCAAAAGCCAAATGATTGGTGATGGAGTAATCCATAATCCCCCAGAATGTTATGTGCATTACAGATACACCTGATGTCAAAGATCAGAACAGTTCATTTACTACGGCCTCAATCCTCAAGCGCTTCAAGGACAGAATTGACGCGATCAACAGCGGCAATGTCATTTCTGAATTATGACCCTGCTGCAGTACACATTAAGCAGAGAGCTTGTAACAAATTAAGGTCACAAAGTTAAAGCAGTAAAACAAAGGGGCACCGTCTCAGGTTATACTATTCAAATGAAGGGAAGTCAGAATCAATCTTGATCACTCTCATGTTGCTTGAAGTGGCAGTTAACCGTGTGATGAATACGAACTGAAGAACGTGGCCATCAGCTGGTCCCGCAGCCCTGAGGGCGTATGGGCCTAAAATATCAGCACTTTAAATATCATGCGTATCCGAGTCAAGGCTACTTCTGGGTCTCCTGGGATCATCATCTAAGCTCCGTGGGCTTGATAAAAAGGAATGATTTTTTTTGCTGTGTCACTCCGAAGCTCCAGGAGTGAAGGTGAGATCGAGTCTCTTTTTAGACCAGAAAATGTGCTTGAAAAAAAATCTAACTCTTTTATATTCTATACTTAGACATAGAATCTATTTTTGCCAGAGTTGATCAGTTTTTGATCAGTCCACATGCAGGTGAACTGTGTGATGCACGAGTCTGTATTAAAAACGAACTTTGAAACTTTCAAATTCTCTTTGAAACCTTTTAAAACTAAAAATTCTGTCATTATTTACTCATTTTAAAGAGAATGATCAATGGGACATCATTTTCTATTTTTAGTGGTTTAAGAACCATTGTGACCATTTTGTGTATTAAAAGAAATGTCGGAAAACTGTCATCTGTCATTTTAATAATAGTTCAAAAACCCGCTGAACTAGGCGTCACAAACACTTGCCTCTCACACGTTCTCATCCAAGCAACACCCCACACCCTCTAACACAGGAACACGAGAATGTATCAGAGTCATCTCACACCCCTCTTTATCACCCCCACCTCCCTCTCACATCAGTCCATTTAACAACAGAGCCCACCTGATGCCTCCCTCCCACAGGAAAACACACAGATGACGCACGGCCCACGGCCCACACATGCACATACACCCACACACGGCTATTCTCGACCCCTGTTCAACCAGTGACTCATGACTAATCAGAGCGCACCCTGAAATGGCCCTCAATGGAGACTTTTATGACCCCCACCATCTCCACAGGAAATGGCCAAGTGCACTAATGTTACATGCCTGTATAAGACACAGAGCCAAAAGTATGAAGGAAAGAGTGTGCTGACGAATACCAGAGGATGATGGACAGAGACAGACGAGAGACATGATACTGAAGGAGTGAATAGGGACGCTAAAAGAGTCAAAGACGGAAAGAGAAAAACTTCTGCTGTTTTGAATTAGTCACCAAAGTAATTATGTAGCTGGCTAACACAGATGAGGGTTTGTTGAAACTGTGAGAATGATTTCTGATAGTCTCGGATGTATCAGTTAGAAAGGTCCAAAACTATAAATAAAAATCACAATAAAACTTTTCTTTATTTCTGTCATTTTTGTGGTGGGACTATTGAAAATATTGGCAGGGTAAGAACAAATATGAACCAACAGAAAAATTCCTGCTTGTTGAGCAATGCATGATCAGCTGATGTCTTATAAATAGAAGACATTTTAAAGTTGGTTGAGGATTACAAGGTAGGTCTGTCACACCTGCATGACTCATGTAACACCTCCAGCTTCAATTTAAAATGGAAACAAGCATGAAAATGCAACAGTGAGCGTGTAACAAGAATACCAGCAGTCATGCAGAGCACAAAACCATCAGTTACTGCTCTGCCTGGTTTAGCTTCTCACTTTAACACAAATTGAGATGAATTCGACTTTTAACTATTCATCCATCTGTTCAAGGACACTAAAGGATAATAGATAACTAACAGGAATGTTCTGAGAATGTTGGCTAACATTCTCCTAAAATGTTTTCTCAAAGTTATAAATCGTATCAAAAATGTTATTCCTGCGTTGTTAGTGGATCGTTTTGTTAATTCTGTAAAAACAGTACACAATTAAAAAAGTTTAAATAAGGTACTTATAATCAAGCAATAATGTTAATACAATATCCAAACTGGACATTATGAGCATTCCTAGAACATTCAAAATAAAATTCACGTTTTTGTTTCTTAATGGAAACTTCTGGAAACGTTTTTACAACCTAAAATTGTTAGCTGGGGAACACAGCAAATATTCAATCAGCAGAACATGAAAACATTAGAGACATCCAATTTGAGACTTAATAAGGGTCTAGTGTTGGTTGTTTGGATCGGCCCATTTTTCCCTCACAGGCTTAAAATTAATTTCGGTTTACAGATACTCCCAATTTAAATGCAAACATACAGGTGCTGCTATGCCTTCAAAGGGTGACCTTATGCCTGCCTGTATTAATTTATCATCATGAGTCACCTTGGCATACAGCTTTTATGTAAACAAACTCCCCCAGGCTTTAATGAATGCGGGGTGGCAGACTTGCTTACATGTGTATTTAGAGAGTTTAAGCAAGAGACACTGTTTAATAAAAAGACCAAAAACAGGATATTAACATTTTCATTGCTGTATAAACACTGGCAGGTCACAAAGACGTCTTTTTAAAATGGATTAATTATAGCTAATTTAATTAGCTCTAGAGATGTATTGTGTAGTTTCAGATGCAGTTTACTTAGGCACACATGACTCTCAAAAGAATTAAAAAACTGAGAGGATCAAATGCTGAGGCGGACTAAATCTTTAGAGCTAACAATTTTAGGTTGTACGAACGTTTCCCTAACATTTCAATTAAGTAACAAAACGTTAGAAATGCTATTTTATTGTTCTAGGAACATTTACAAGTTCAAAACTTTAAGACAACATTAGCCAACATTCTGAAAACATTCCCTGTTGGTTGGGTTTCCATCGCCCAGAGAGGCAGTGAGACATCTGACTATGAATCATTGTCCTAACACTGCATAAACTAAGAGTACACGGCTTAACACATATAAACAAACATTAGGAAAAGACCAGCTTAGACCAGCAGATATATTGTTGCTATTCTATTCTAGCTGGTAGACCAGAACAATCTTATGGTAAATCTGGCTGGTCTGAGAAGTTTTGCTGGTTAAAGGGCCAGTTCACCTACTCATTATTTACTCCCTGTCATGTTTTCCAAACCATCTGTTTATCCTTTGTACACCACAAAAGGAAACAATCAAAAAGGACAAAAGGCAGCATAAAAATAGACTATATAATATGTGCTATTATACTGTTTAAGTCCTCTGACAAAAATGTCATTTTCAAAATGTCACTGTAAATCTTCCTCTCTTTCTAACTCGTATCTCATTCGTGCCTGGCGTGAATTTAATGCGTCATACCTGATAATGAACCTAAATATGATTTGAAAGCTGTTGCTAAGAATACGTGAATAACGTCTTTAAATTTCATTTATTCCCCTTAAAACTTTTGGAATATGGAGTCCATGTCATGTCATATGGACTAGTTTTATGGTGCTGGTGTGGTTGACAGCGTTACTGTAACATTCTGCTAAACTTCATATACATTAATAGGACAAGAGGGTGAGTAAATTATGACAGAAGGCTAAACTTCCCTTTAACTTAGTCAGGGACAGCAGCACAACACTTCCAAATATGCAAATAATGGTATTTTTAGCTGGAAAGACGAATACAAACAAGCTTTTTTGTTACTTTGTTCGGACGGTGAGCTCAAATGACATTATTTCTGAGAAATATGTAGCCTAATCAGTTATTACGAGCTTACAGCCAATGTCTTAGGCTATTAAACACATCTAATGTCCTCACAAATCACAGACTGCAGGACAATCTGCAGAAATGATTACCATCGCTCATCCAGGCACTGTGGAGCTTCAGCTCAAACATGGCGAGACACTGCAGACTGCTGTAGTAAAATCTCTCGTGTCCTGTGAAGGGGAATATGGATGTGCTGTATTTAGAGATGGCAGAGGATAGAAAAACCGCAATGACTGACTGCTCTCCACCTCAAGATCTCATTCAGCACGACGACTCCACAAAGAAGAGGCTGACAGAGTACAGTCTATCACTCCTGCTCTCTTGAACTGTGTGTGTGAGTGTGTGGAGGCAGAGTGCAGACTACATTCCCCTCTGGCTGAAAACCCGTCGACCTGCTATATGATTTAGAGCAACAACATAAACACAGGGTCTTTGCGCATGGCTGCACATGTTTAATGCTACAGACTTGACAGCTGTGCTTCTGTCCACCCGTAACACATCCGTTAGCACAACATTAATGTTATGTGGATGAGTAAAAACGTTGAAGTATGGGTATCAGATTTTGACTGAGGTAAACACATTAAACTAAAATTATACTTGTATCTAACGCAAGTGTACAAATTTAACTGCGCTTCAGTGTAGCAGTTAAAATTGACTAAATACTTAGTGTTTGAAATGAAGGGCCACTGAAAACTTCCCATTGCTGGTAATTTGATGCACAAAATGTGCACATCAACCTTGCATTTTTCTCAACGTCCTAAACATGTAAAACTCCAGAACACACCAGATCTTAAATCTCTATATAAAACGTAGCTATAATTAAAACGTACTGCTTACAGGTCCGTGTGTTTAAGAACGGTTTACATTTAAATAGTTATCAGTGAATGTCAAAGTTCAGCTGTCACTGATCTTAGCTTGTAAGATCACTAAAATAACAACGATGAAAATCATGCTGTGATGACATACAAAAAAATGAAATTATAAGTATCAGAAATGTTCTTGAGTAAAAGTACAAGCATTCAGCTTCAATAGCACTCTAGTAAAGAACGAATTTCACAAGATAATACTTGGTAATATAATAGCGCTCTATAGAAATGAACCACATTAATCAAAGACTGGAAGTTATAGAAGAGTCGAGCGGCAAGACAGGTACATCTATATATAATACTAAGGTGTAATTTATATAATATATAGAGGTATATATCTATATATATACTTGGTGTTATTTCTGCTGACAGTGAATAGTCTAATCTCAGGTGAAGTTAATATATATCTCATTACAATCTCCAATTTCAGTACAATCCTTAAAGGTTAATACAATCGTATTGAGAGGCTAATGCAAGTTAGGAAGCATTATATGATAAACTCCTACTGTAGCAAGCACACACAGAACAAGATAAGCCAACGGATTGCTGTACATAAACTCATAATACGCTAAACAAAAGGTTAAGAAAAAAAATCTCCCAAAATTCGCTACAATTGTCATCATAAAGTCACTGCATTTTACTCTAATGAATGAGCGGATCTCTAAAGGTCTCAGATCTGTAAGTCATTGTGGACTGCCAGCGGACTTCATCTCTGTTTTTATCTGCATTTTATCCCCTTGTCAAAAGCAGTAAGTCTTTCATCAGCCACTTCACAGTGTTGTTGTCAGCAGAACGCTGGAATAATTAAACATTAAACATTAAATCACAGCAAGATTATGTTTCTGTAGCTCAATTGGTAGAGCATTGCAGAAAGTTGTGGGTTTGATTCCCAGGGACAGTACAATACAGAACATTGAAGTACATTACAGGTACATTTAAGTTAAACTGACAAAATATATAGCTTTATTTAATAAACTTTATTTGTTTGCCAAATGCATAAATATAAATAAATTATAAAGAAGCATTACGATCATATGCACCAGCAACAATTGTTTCTTAAATAATCCTGCTTTAGGACCCAGGTCCTGCTATACTGGACATCAGGTTGTGACCCAACACAGTACCAAACCCGTTTATCATTTAAAGATAAGGGCATATCAAGCAACCTGTGCATGCTGGTATCCACCTAGTTTGTTTAGCTTTTACCAAGTCACAGAAACATAAAAGCCTATTTATGTTGCTATCCTAACAATATGGTTATTAGCTGAGTTGCATTATTAGCATTGCATGCCTTGATTTTCTCTGCTGTCAGAACAGACCTGTGACCTATTTTTGTGTCCCAAACCACCAGCTAAGAATCACTGCCCTAGCCAACAGCAAATTACATGTTTTTTGTATTTATGCATTTAATCAGCAATCAGTGTTTTATAGGCGTTCATAAACGCATGTACAGTGCAGCATTTGAAGCCCATAAACTGCATGAATGTGATTATTTATTGAACTACAATAAAACAATGAACCCAACTGAACTGCTGGAAAAAACACCACAGTCCCTCAACAGTTTCCTAGTTACTGACACACGCTTGAATTTTAGTCACACCAAACATTACATTGCAAGTAAACACAGCTTGCAATTGTAAAGAGTCTGTCTTTGATCCTATAAAGACTTTGTTTTCTCTGTGTGTGCACTTTAATGAGTTCAGAGCTGATGGGTTTTCTCTGTGTGCTTCTCACATTCAGAGCTGAGTCATACGTATTAATGAATGTTCAGTGCCGTTCCTTTCACAACCTGAGTGAAAAGACTCCAAAGATCAGGCGTAAATCACAAGGGCCCTCCAGACTGTTTTGACAGGGGCCCTTACAGACATGCTATTGACCGAACAGCTCTGGATGCCTTCTGAATGCACCAGACTATGTATTTTGAGACTGGGATTGAATGTTTCCTCTCCGGTGAACGAGAGACTCTGTCTATTTGTCTCTCTCCCTTATACGCACATTGCGAGACCTTGGCGCTGAAGCTGAGAGCAGACAGATGTAAGAATTAAGTGGGATTCATGTTATGGGCTATATTTACTGCAGTCAACAGCTGATGAGAGTTAATGGGATTCCGCACAATACTGGGTCAGTTAAAGCATGATTAATCTTCCTTAATTATGCCAATTAAAGAGATTAAAACATGACATCATACAAAATATGGATGAATATATTGAGGTTCAGAAACGTGAAGATTTAAAGGATCCATTTTTCTATTCTGTCAGGTAACTTAAATTGTACTTCATGCAGTAACATCTAAATTAACCAGATTTTGAAATGTCGAAACCTGAAAGCTATGCTAGTTGATGCTATGCATGAATTTCATATATATATCTAAACATTTTAACCAATTGTTAATTGTTATCTTAAAATAATTAAACAAGATTTCACCATGAAACCAAATGCAAGACAATTCTCATTATATTGCAGTGTTTATTAAGATGAATTACCTGTTTATGTCCATTTTTTAATCTTTAAACAAAAACATTAACCCCCCTTGCACTGTTATCTTTGCCCTTCATATGTCTGTCCCAGAGGGCGGGACTAAATTTACTGTCCAATGGCCAGGCTTTTTTTTCTCCTTTTTTCTCATTCCAGAAGTAGTTTCACTCGGATATGCATCACAATAGGGAAGAAAGGACCATCACAACTTCTGTTTCATGCTGTCTTTAAGTATCTTGAGTCTGGCTCTACAGAAGTTGTATTCCTCAGAGCCTGGCTCTGCATAATCAGATGATTTCCTCTGAGAGAACCAGTGACTCTCTTTATTCCCTACACATGCAGAACAATCTACTTAGGGGATTCACTACAAACAAATGTGGTTGTCACTGCCTAAACTTAGCAGTTCCCATAATGCACTAACACTATCCATCACTGAAATGGACCGTCCTTCAGTGACACGCACGCCTGTGGCTCTACACAGAACGTTTAGCATTCCTCTTGTTATTCAGTACCACCCGCTACCTTTCTCCTTCCCTTCATCCATTTGCTGACTGCTTCCTCCTACACTTAAGAGCGTTTCCTCACCAGCTCATGTGTCTCGGCGCTGTAAGGGTAAGATTTCATAGAACTTCCACTCACGGTCAGACGCCACCCTTCAATGCTGGACACCATCTCCCCACATGTACGAATGGATGTTTCCTCTACAGTGACATGCTAGCACAACAGTTTTTTTTTAAATGTTTAAAAAATGTTTTAAAAAGGGAATTTCTAACAGAATTAGAGAATTTATAAAAATGTAAAACTCTTATAGAGAACAATGCGAGCACAGTCACTTTGTGAGTTTGGACAAATCGCACTTTCTTAGATCTTAATAAGGTGACACTCAGTCAAGGGACTCTACAGAAGTCTGTGGTACTTGTGAAACAAACTTTGAGCAGCAAGACCTTAGAAAGGAAATTCGGTATGACAAGCAAGTGAAATGACTCTAAACTGTCATTATTTGGCCCTTGTACCCTTCAGGCAAGCTGGGGCTGTTCAGGGTTTCATGGGTAAGATCTTAATTTATGTTTTAAAAAAAGTAAATGAAATGCTTTAGCAGAACCCAGACATAGATGGGGTCTAACAATTAAGCAATATTTCGTATGTATTATCATACAGTTCTGGAGAAAAAAAAAAACACCAGCTGGCTAGTAATTTTATTTCCCTTCACTTCAAAACCATTTATATAAAAAATATTAATTTTGAAACCAGTTAAAAATATCACTGCGCAAAGCCATTTTATTAGATGTTTTTTTTTTGTATTTTGATATTTTGCTGAGTTAGCTGTTAGAATGAGACACTTGAAGATAATATTATTTCCAAAAGATTCATACTCAGTGAAATTGTATAGTCCTATGTGACATGAGCCACTTCCCATATCAATTTTATATGTATAAAACCTTCTTTGCTATTTCTGGATGAAACTCAATATGTTCCTTCTATGAAGCGCATGTTGGCTGCTCTTAAAACACTAATATCGTGTGTTAGCTTTACTGACAACCCAGGTAATAATTTTAGGTTGTAGGAATGTTTCCCTAATGTTTCCATTAAGTAACAAAAATGTTAAAATTGTTACTTTAAAAGTTCTAGGAATGTTCAAAACGTCCAGTTTTTACGCATTGCATTAATGTTATTGTTTTTTTTAATTGCTTTTCTGTAATGTTTTTCTGTAATTACATTTCTGTCATGTTTTTAAAACATTCCACTAACTACTTAACATTTTTTTATATACGATATACAACATTTAAAAATGTTCTACTAACGTTACTGCAAAAAGAGTTTTTGTAAGCTAACGTTTTAGAGAAATGTTGGCATGCGTTCTGAGAATGTTCCCTGTTAGTTGGAAAAGCTTCCATTAATAAGGAATAACTAAGCCATTATACAATATCTGCCCTTCTATTCACAGTACAAGGTTTCTGTGCTTGTGCTTCAAAATGTCAGTTCTGTTTACTAATCCATTATTTCTGTGTGTCTGTGTGCATGAAGCAGGACACGAAAGACTGAACTGAGAATACTTGAATCTCCCTCATGTCAATGTGGGGGTAACAGAGAGTAAATGGAGATTGAAATGTACAAAGCAAAGGTTAGGAAGTAATTGATTTATCGCTACAGAGGAGGTGGCGAGTTAACGTCTCCTGTTGTCATCTCAGATCCACGTTCAGCAAAGTTCTCTAAAGAACACAGGCATACAAAGTTTCTGATCCAAACCACTGAACCGAAAGTCATCAAGTTATTACACAACAGTGGTTGGCTGTCTTGAGGCGCTGTCCGCACGCATAAAATGACAACGGTGCTTCACAAGCAAGCGATCGCGCTTCCCAGAGGCTGTGACATCCTGCTAACTTAAAGTTTTAGATTATTGTGCCAGGAGATAAACAGTTGAGATCTCAGTTTCTGAGGCCTGATCTGTTCATCTGAGTACATACACTGTGTCACATGGTCGCTGTCAAAACCTTTACATGTGTATTTCCACAGATAACAGTACACTTACACTCATTCGCATGTTATTTAGAAGTGAATAAAAACTTTCCTTGGGGTGAATATGATGCGAGATGACGAGAATTTTTTGTCCTTGTCTATCTTTTGTCCTTGTTTGACATAGAAAAAAAATTACAATCAACCAATCAGATTTTGAGGTTAGGGGCTTGAACAACATTTCCAACCAATCATCTCCCTGTTGTTATAAGGGTCAGATTTAGCCTATGATGATTGTTCCAACACAAAGGATGTGTATCCAGGAACATGTCTTACAAGGATAAATGATGTCATAAGAAATCTATGTGGGTGGCCTAGAGCACAGGCATAAATCTCTGCGTCTATGAAGCTTGTGTTCTCCAGACACAGTGTGTTTCTTTCTCTGTTCAAGAGCCATAAAATAAAACCAGCCAGAGGACAACAGAGTTTCCTTACAGTCACACACTGTCATAAAGGCTGTAGTAAAATTTCAAGCAGTGAAAAATTAAACCCGGCAGGGTGCAGCTGCCTCAGACGGTCTTTATGGCGTTATCGCCCACTGAAACGACCCTGCCACTGTTTCCCGCTCTCTGCAAACAACATGAATTTGTATGTGTAATAATTTTGTCATTATTAAAACAGACAGAATCTGCATGTTAGGGGTGAACATGTATATGTTCCTCCTCAAGACAGGTGCTTTGAATAAACACACAAACACACACTTTACTTCAGGCTAGCACAGATGAGTCAAAGGAAAACATACACATGACAAGCAACAGCAAACCAGACCAACCTCTCCCACATCCACCCCAATTCTCTTCATGTGTGTGCGAGCCATACATTTAATGTACTTACATAACTGCAAGAAGAGAGAAACACAGCCTGCCTGCAAATTCAAGCAAGGCAGCCCATTCGTCGGGGGCCCCAGGGCCTCTGCAGTGATCACACGCCTCTTCTCTTTGCCGGTTCTGCTTGCCACTTTCCTTCTCTGAGAGCATGAAGCGTTTGTGTTTTTCCATGTTGGGATTTTGGAAAAGAATGCTCAGATATGCGTTTTGGACCCACAGGGTTCAAGGGTTGGTCGGCCCCATGATCTGGTCCCTGTTGGTAGATGCTAAAACTACATTGTGAGGGCCCAAAAAGCACCTTTTATTATTGAGGTGTTGCTTTTATTTCCCCTGTCTGCTGCTTGTGACATCACAGCTTAGGACAGTTGCTAGCGAAAAGCAACAGCCATTGAGATGTATGGGAAGGCTAACAGATACTGTAGCATTCTTCAGGTATGACAGATTTTCTTGGTTTCTGCCTCTGGTGTCAACAGAATGCGCTCGTATCGCCCGCTGGGTCTGTCAGTGTGGCCGGCGTCACCGACAGACTTCCTGCTGGCCACGGCCAGCTGTGCATAATAGCTGCTGATGTTTAGAAGACTGAATATTGTTTCAAACACACTTGCCAGTCAAAAGCCATAAAGTCTAAACAGTTCTTTCCAGCTAAAACAACTCCAGCCTCTGTACTGCACAACCTGCAACGGACAAATGAGTTGAAAACCTTTAAATCACCTTAGGGCAACCATCTAACTTTTTAGTTTTTTTTCTATTTGCAGTTTTGGTAATGGGTTCTGCATCGGGTATCGATTAACTGTCCCGGTGGCATTAATCTGGGACAACAGGAATATAAATGAAACATAAGGCGTTGTGTACAGCTCAGGAGCTGAACAACCCCTATTACAAACCGGGGCTCTAGAGAACTAAACAAATGAGATAATGATCCATTTTCTACATCATCTGACTCTCACAACCTCTGTGTAAAGAGTCGAGAAACAAGATCTGTCAGACTCCAATCTGAATTCTTTCATTTCATGGCATAAATCTTTCACCCATTGGGAAGATAAGTGATACCAATAATAGTTTAGGACTAGAGATGAAACGGCAAAATTAGCTTTATTTGTCAGTAATTTGAAGACACCTGAAAAGACCTCAAATAAATCTACAGACCGTGTGCTCGTCATGGCAACCCCATTCTGTCAAACTTGACTTCTTTAAAATGACTAAGTGAGATCGGCTAGACAAACACACACATACTCATTCTGTCAGCATCGCTTTGCAGGCAACGGAGACGAACAAGTGCAATTTAAGAAGTTGATGAGGCCTTTATCTTATAAAACTAATAAAAATAAACCAAAAGTGCCCTTAGTAGTAAAAAAAAAAATACACATCCATATAAAAACTTTTTCCTTACAGAATGAGCTTTCATACTTTAAAGGGACAGTTCACCCAATAAATCTAAGTTCTTCTATCATTTACACTCTCTTATGTCATTCCAAAGCTCTGTGAGCTTTTTGCTTCTGAGAACTACAAAAGATATTGGTAAAGAATGTTGGTAACCAAGCAACAGCGGCATCCATTGACTTCCATTGTATGGACACAAAACCACCGAGACATTTCTCTTAATATCTTCCTTTGTTGGAGAAAAAACATACAGGTTTGAAATGACACGAGTAAATGGTGGAAAATTTCATTGTTGGGGTGAACTATCCCTTTAAGGGACATCCTTTCATATCCCATATTTACAGATAAACAAGGTCACAAACAAACAAATCAAAATAATAATGTTGTAGATGACGACTCATTTAACACAGGTGGGTTAGGTAAGAAGTATGTGTAAATATAAGAAAAGCTGCAGTGCTATTTGCAGAAGTACAGATGGTGGAACAAAGACACGTTCGTCCACTGATGTCCTCCTCTAGATGTGACCTTCAGGTCCAGCATCACTTGTGCTCTGGTACAGTGGGGGCTGATGGCTGGAATAGCTTCATGAATAATTCGTGTTGACAGAGAAGGTGGCTTGGGAGAAGAGCACAGCCTCAGTTCAGCACGGCACAGATTACTACACACTACTGCTGTTCAATACAAGGCTACTGAAATAATGATGACTGGCTCCCAAGTCAGCAAAAGCGAGCTTGAGACCAATCTGACACAGAGACACAGAAGAGAGAGACATACAGTATTTAGTACATGACACAGGTTTGTAAGCTTGCTGGAAAACAGTGTTGTGTTATGAGTCCTGTACACATCGGTGCTGCAGGACACAGATCCCACTGAAAAGGGGAATCTTTTGCCACACACACTTTTATATACACACTGTAGGACAAAAATAAGCTGACGAACATCACACATTAAAGACGGGGGTGTGATATCTCTCACTGCTTTGATGAAAGGAACATTGTTAGATCTTATGTTGAAATAGTGTGTGAATAAAATATATATACACACAGATTTTTAAAAAAGTGATTGATTATTGTCCCCAGAGGGTCGAAAAAAAGAGGTCAAATGAGTCACCCAGTGTTTGTTTTTACGAGTGACTCCTTAAATTTAACTCTATTTTATATAATCGACAATAAAAAAATGAAAGAAAATATTTTTTTATGTTTGGTGACAAAGCCGAAGTTTTTTTTTGTCTAAGGAAGCACCAATATTAAAATAACAAATACAGCATTTTTGACCTTATTTATCCATTTTAAAAAGTAAGTAACTACATAGCAGCGAGATTTTAAAACAGTACAAAGTCTACAGCTCAGATGAGTGACAATTCAGGTGCACCACGAGGCCCAAATTTCCTTAACAGTCCTCTATTCTGTTATCAGTCATATCCGACATAACAGTTCCTTCTCTCATTTGATAAACTGCTCTTTACACATCTTATATAGCACTTTAGGACCTTGAGCGCTCAAATCATCGCCATGGGAACTGTTGGCAAGACATATTTGACAGGAATATAAAGCACTAACTCGACAAGCTTAGCAAAGACCGGCTTCTCGCAGTTTCTACACAGATAACCAGCTGCCTTTACATAATCCAGTCATGCTGATTTAAAGCCAAGCTAAGTTTAAGGTGAACAGATTGCATTTCAGCCCCAAAATAAGACGAGTGGTCGGCAGCTTTTCGTCAGAGATAACAGGGAGGTCAAGTAGGGAGAGTGGGGTGCAAGTAAACACCTGCTGGCAGAAGCCTCGCAAGCTGAGCATCTGTGATAACTGTGAGAAAGTGAGAACCGACACCACTAATGTACTGGCAGACCCCTGCAGAACTCTCTAGAACTAACCGCCACCCAACACCAAAACCGGGGGGTATTTATGGCAGTGTAACTAAGTTTAAGCTGTTTAAAATAACCCAGCAAACAATTTTAGGTTGTAGGAACATTTTCCTAACGTTTCCATTGGGGTAAATGTTGTCATTATTTACTCTGTATTGTTCCGAACCCTCCTAAACTCTGTTAAACCATTTTAAACTGATTTATTTTTGTAATAATAATAACAATAATAGTTCTCGTTCTGTGGCAAAGAAGAATTTTAGAATATATATATATATATATAATTTTTTATATTTATCTATGCATATATATGTATTTTTTATATATAATCTCACACACACACACATTTATTTACACATATATACATATATATAGGGGATATATATATATCCCTTTCTTCTGTTGACATGCTCCAAGCTGCTGTTGATTGAATTGAAGATATATGGCAACCAGGTGTTAAGAGAGGGAAATTACATCATACATACAGAGGTAGGAAAAGGATCCCTGAGGGAAACTGAGCATTTGGTTATGATGACATCAAAGACAGCGGTCAGTTACTCTGTGGTCTGCCTCACTAAAGCGATCAATACCCACTTAATGAGGAACAATTACATGAGTTCCTTAATAAATTGCTACACCACAGTTATTTGGCAGAGTGGGTGGCTGGAAGCCTCTTCCTGCAGCCTCTCGAGAGCAGGTTACATTTACATTAATGGTAAGTGCTGACTAGGGATTCATGACTGTATAGGTTTCTCCTTCCAAGTTTGGGGTTGGGAAAAGAAATCCTTTTAAAGATCCGTATCTGAATCCTAACACTGCCTGTCAACATTTCAACAGACTAAAAAGAAAGACAAATTTTCTTAGTTAGGAGGCCTGAGATGTGGTTTACGTAACTAAATCATTGCAATAGAGTTATAGTCACTAGGGCTCTGTTCCAAAACCTAGTGAGATGTCTTACAGTCTAAATAGGCAGCAAAAAAGTCTTTATAATAAAAAGTCTTTATAATATAATCAAACTAATTGTTTTAATAAAATGTATTAATAATCAACTTTTCTAATTGCCTCATTTTATTTGTTTCCTTAGGAATTTAATTTGTATTTTTATTGAGCTTGGCACAATGCATTCTGGGATTGCCTTAGTTGTGTAGGACACATGCAATGCTGCGTTAATATTTAGCCAAAATTAATTACTTTAGAGGGTAATAACTATGCTGGCTAGTGGCTAACAGCTAGAACAGTCTTTGTTTGGAAGTGTGCCTATGATGTCCTAAAAAGGCTGACTACGCAGGCAGCTCACTTGGTTTTAAAGCAGAGCAGGAATACCACAGGCACAATTAAGCCCTGATCATAAACTCACAGTTACAGCAGGTAAAGCCCGTTACATAAACCTGCTATATAAGACACTGAAAGTGAATCTCAGGCTACAGATGTGTACGATCAATTCTGACCACATCTGACCCGCACGTCCTAGCGCTGCATCCCAGAATTCCACTTGCCTGAAATTATCCCCTTGTTCCTGAATCAAAGGGCTGCAGTGGGCAATATTACAGTCCTTATATTACAGCCCCCTGGTGAAGACACATCTATTGTCATTTCAGACTGCTACAAAGTAATGAGTCATTGCACTGGGAGAAAACTGAATCAGGAGGAAAGCACATAGCTCATATTTAATGTGGCCGCCCACACATTACACACTGAGACCTGGGAAATCATTCAGAGCCTCACATGCTTCTCAGAACGTTGGGTAACATTCTCCAAAAGTTCTCTCAAAGTTATCAAGTTCTTGCATTAATGTCAGTAGAACGTTTTTTGTTGCGTTATATATATCACATGTATCAAAAACATTGTCTTAAGTAGTGAAACATTTTTAAAAGTTACAGAAAAAATGTTGGAATAGCGTTTTTTATTATCAAGCAATGATAATAATACACAGTCTAAAAACTGGACGTTTTAAACATTGCTAGAACTTTCATAGTAACCTTTTTTAATTTTATTCTTTTTCATTTTTACTTGGAAACGTTAGGGAAACCTCCCTAAAACCTAAAATTGTTAGCTGGGTTAGAGATCCAGCTTTAGTGACATCCTGCAATTCAGGGTATTGTTTTGAGTACCAAAACAGTTAAGCATTATCATCAGTGCTCCTGTAATCATATCCTTGTCCTTTTGTTTATGTAGCATTGAGAAACACATTAGATGAAATGCCAACACACTGTATCTCTGAATCAAATGTCAATGCAAACAACACATTACATTCATATCACTGCTGGATCATTAGCCGTGTTTAAAGGGTGAAGTGTAATACAGCATTACTGGTTGCATGAAACAGAATGGCAAACAGGTTTCTCAAACATGGTTAAAAAAAGGTTCTCCCGCCCATAGTTAAGATAAACAGGAAGTGCCGCCCCAAACTTACCCTACTGTTTAAGCCAGAAATGTACAGCTTTCTTAAAACTGATAATGCAATGTTTTTAACGTGCCACAGGGCCTTATATCCTTCAGTAAGTCAACCTACTGTATAGATGATTAACTTTTATGTACGCATGTCCTACATTAAACTGAAAGAGCAAGACTTCTTTTAACATTGACAAATTATACACTTAAACTCTTAAGCGTGGTGACATTTAAAAATAATCAAATCCCAAAATCTCAAAGCCCAAAGCAGATGAAAATGATTGATAGATATGATTAAAATGACACCCACTCACATGACATGAACATTAGTCAAATCAGCAGCCTAAAAAAGATGTTTTATTCTGCATGAAGCAGTTCCTGAATGCTCACATCACATGACAAGATACTGTAATAGTATTAGTACTAATATTGACAATACTGTTTATTTTATACACTACTCTTCCTTTGCTCAATGAACAACACAACAGACACATCATAGACATCATAACAACAAGGGCTGAGTCACAGGGATGCTACTGTATGGAGCAACATTAGGGCAATGCAGCAGTATTTCAGGCACCACGGCCCAGCTCACAATTTTAGGCTGTAAGAACATTTCCCTAATGTTTCTATTAAGTAACAAAAATGTTCATTTAATTTTGAAAGTTCTAGGAACATTCAAAACATCCAGCTTTTTAGATGTTGCATTAACATTAACGGTTGGTTACAAGAACGTTATTTAACCTTGTAAATTTAAAACATTCCACTAACAACTTAAGAATAACGTTTCTGATATATGTGAAATATAACATAAAAAAGTTTTACTAATGTTACTGCTGGGTGAGGAAATAGAGCGAGTAAAACATAAAAAAACAATGCTGCACTCTGTGTGCACTTATGGCCTCACACAGCAATAAAGTCCATGAGACCGTAGAGGTTCTGTTTGTCATTTTGGACAAAGATTTTTTAAACAGGTGCTCATTAGTGCCCCATTATTGCCCATTTTATGTGCCAATTGTTGACTTGAAAGACTACAACTGCACCATTGGACACAGGCCCCAAAATATATCGAATATACCTTCACTATTTATTATTGTGGCTAGACCTTCATTTCTTAATTTAAAAGAATAGCTCTCCCAAAAAATAAAAAATTATTTAATGAAAATTCACCCTCATGCCATCGTAACTGTATATGAGTTACTTTGTTTAGCTGAACACAGTTGGATCATTTATTAATCCATTGGAGACGTATGGAATACTTTTATGATTGATTTGCTTTTGGAGGCCTCAAAATCTCAGGCACCATTTAATGCCATTACAAAGCTGGGAAGAGCCAGGATATTTTTTTTTATATAATTCATATTTTGTTCAGCTGAAAAAAGTAAGTCATATACACTAGGACGACGTGAGGGTAAGTAAATAGAGTTATTTTATATTCGGATTAACCATTCCTTTAACTCTAGTCTCCCATCAAACAGACAACCAGACAACCAAACAAACAGATAACTAAACGGGTCAGCAAGCAATAGGCCATTAATCAAAACCCCTCCAGCGGCAGTCCTGTATGATACACACAGCTGACCTCCTCTGGTGTTCAGCTGCTCTGAGAACTGAGAAAGACGAGAGTTCTTTTCATGCGACTGCAGCCTCTGGTACAGACAGTGCGGAGAAGCATTAAATTGTTTCTCGGTTGGTTGTTTCTCTGCCTCTCCCTCCAGATGTGTGTTAAGGTTTTATATCACAACCCTCATTAATGTCACGCTCGGAACGCGAGGTCACCTGAGGAGGAGACGCACACAGCGGCAGAAATGACTGTTTACACACCAACACCACACATAATTCAAACATCTGCTGAGGGATTTCACTCACAAGCTGCTTTCTGTCAGCTAAACTGCTTTAGTTATTAAATAAATGCACGGCAATTGACTGATGATGCAGTTATGTAATGAGATCACAAATAGAGGCGCACAATTAATTTGTGATTGTATCTGTACCGATGTGATTTTATTACCTGATGTTACCTGAAGCACGTAAAATGCTGGATTATGATTTTGGTGTGAACGCTGTTTTTTTTAATGGTTTTACTTGTTTGTATGTGTAAACAGACAGTAACGCAGGTTAATAAGATTAGTCGTTGTATTAGTTATTGTCGGTTACACTAAAACACTATCACACTAAACGTGTTATCCGAAAACCATGACATTCATCATCATTACAGCTACTGTAAATTAAAATATAGCACTCTTGTGAAAGATGAGGTGCATTGTTTGTAGAAAAACAAAACAAAAGCATAACAGCATTAAAGCTTTTCTGAAACTTGGAAGACATCGTAATGGTTTTGCCTTTGAAATGGGTAAATAATCCAACATTCTCCATTCCTGAAAATATCATCTAACCCATTTCTAACCTGAGCACAAAATATCATCTCTCTCAGACCTTTTGGTATTAAAATATGATTTCGGCTTATAATAAATGACATTCTGCCACACAAGCTCACAGTCCACAAAGAAGCCCGAGAAGAGACTTTATCAGGACAAAGACAAAGGCCTACAAGACAGCACGCTGTAATATTATTGATTAAAGCATTATCTGGAGGAGAGAGGACATGATTCCATTATCAAGCAATATGTAGTCACTAGTCACTGCTTTACAAAAGTCTTAGAGAAAGCCAATGTGCAAAGTACAATGGCCAGTACAGTTTTAAGTAAGATTTAGTTTTATTTCATATTTTATTTTTATGGTAAATACTGTACCATGTCTTCAGCTGTTTCCTCATGAACATTAATTTACATGTGCTACTGTATGTAACATAACTCTTATAGAGCATATCTGTAACAGCTGCAATCCGTAACTTGAACAAAAATGAACAAAAACGGCTATTGAGCAAGTACATCACAGATCAGTGTTCAACATACAAAATGACAAGTACGTATAGTAACCTGCAAATCAACGGAGATGGCAGTAGAGAGGCAAACATTACAGATTGCAACTTTAATATTTTAGTGAATTTGATTTTCAGAGGCACTTTTTAAAAAAGTGACAAAAATGTTCAGATTCCATCCAGGTCTAATCTTGATTTTGCATTGATCAGTGGTCACTGGCCGGGCACACAGGCACTTAAGAGAGTGATGTGTGAATGAGTCTGACTGTCCAGCTTCAGCGAGCAGATCACTTCAGTACCAGCCTATAAAGCATCTCAGTTTATTCTATAGTTTCTCAACTGTCAGGCAGAAGCCCCCCGGCCACTGCTGAAAGCAGAAACGGGCGACGGTGAGAAAAAGCAACAACCAGCATCTCAACATCCATCAGCACCCTTTTAAAAATGCTGCTTCCTCATTCCTGCCATATTTCTTACTCCCTGACCTCTGACCCCATCATAGACATGCATTACAACATACTGTGTGCAGCTCACAGCCAACAGCTGTTTTAGTATCTGATGTTATGTTCACACCTTCTTAAATCACTTTAAACATTGACCCGCCCAACCTTGAGCCACATAGCATGACCTTAACATGTGCTATATATATATATATATATAAACAATATCCCGTAGATCCCATATGTGACGCTTTAACACCACACACAATTGAAACAGCAAGTGGAATGACAATTTTCTTTGGCCTTGATCTTCTGGCTCACTGTTGAGGATGTACTAGAAAAATGAGAAATGTAAATTGCCCAGCATGGAGGAATGGAATGAGCAGCATTGAAATAAAGATGCCAGTGAGTGGAGTATCTCGGCTTTAACAGTTGTCATCCACTATCAGACTGCTGTGCCTTTGATTTTCAGACAGACAGACATGTTTAATGTATCTGCAATGGTGGATTTGTGTTCTTTACGCTCCCAAGCAGCGCTCCGCATACCCGTCGTACCACACGCTAACAGAATGATGTCAAACTCAATGGCTTTGTGGCATTTTAGTAAACAAAAATGAGCTAAAAATCTTTATCAGTGTATATGTTTTTGCATATTTTATCAAATGTTTTTAAAAGTTACTTTTGAAACCTGACATAAAAAAGATGTGAATTTAAAACAAACCAATAAGTAAAAAAGCAACACATAATGGAGAGATTTTTAAATACCAAAGACCAAATTCCAGATAATTTAAAGCCGCAATCTGTAACGTTTTTGACTAAATAAAATATCACCTATTGAGCAAGTACATAACGCATCAGTGTTCAAAACGTTCTCCTTACCTTAACCCAATTAGCAATTTTGTGAGATTTCTTGGTAAATGTCGGTTTCGCTTCATTTGATTTCAACATATGTAAAGAAAAGTACATGAAGCATCCTGCAATTATATGTTTTAAACAGATATGGCGTTAGAGAGGCAAAAGTTACTGACCGCAGCTTTAAAAATGAAAGATACAAACAAAAGCTATGATCAATGTTGATATGCTCACTGATATAGCATCTATATCTAGTTTTAGACAATTAAATACACTCTTTTTAATTTGATCTTTATGGCACAGACATTATAGATATAAGACACTTATACATTATAGATACAAGTGTCTGTCTAAATTAGCTTCAGCAATGCTTGTCACTTTGTCCTCATAGTCCAGCTTAAGGACAAATGTAGATGATGTAATATGCAGACGGCATGCTTATGTATATGCAATCTTTCGATTTTATTCTTTTTAAAGCATTATTCAAATGTTCTTGAAATAACGACTGTTACAGTAGCTTCCAGATTTAGGTTCCAGCTCATGAATAATGCAGCACTGACATTACAGGTGCGATTAAACACGAGTTCATCTGCATAAAGGGATGGTAAGATGCGCTGACTGTGACCTCTGACCCCTGAACATCTGCCACGCAAGGTTATTAAGCAGAGTTCACATCAGACATAACTCAATAAATGTCATGTACGATGCACTTCTCTGTTTAGAAACATGCTCGGTCAGCCTGCATAAATGTTATTAGAACCACCTGGACGATTCCTCATACATCAGCTCTAGAATATCATGTCAGAATAACTTGCTGATAGTGTTGTTTATTTCCATGTGCTTTCAGTGTTGTTTTAGCACCACGTTCATTAAATGAATTACGCAAATCAGTTAATGGCACAAACACACCGTTTAAAATTGAAGCTAAACGCAATCCGCACACACAAACTCCCCATCTTACAGGCCTGTTCTGAGCAGGCATACAACATCACTCCAACACTGTGGTCCAGACACACAAATTAGCTTAAAAAAATGATGACTGGACATCTGCCCAGTTATAATGCTTAATTTGATCATCATCTGATGAATTACTGCAGTCATAATCACATAAAATTGCAGTCAAATGTCCTTTTAAAAGATCAATACCACCGATTTTTATGAATAGAATCTATATTAAGTCAAATTTCCAGTGCATGTTCACACTGACATCAATGACACTGAGTTCATTTAAACACACCACAGTGCTGTTATAGTGAATGAAGGGCATCAGAGGTACTAGGTAAAAAAAGAGCCAATTTTTTTGTACAGAAATTAATGCGTAAAAGTCAGTCACGCTATTAAGTAAACTCATCCCAGACTGATAGAAGAGAAAATAGAAGAGTGATAAATACATGAAAAAACTAGGTAAAATATATATAAATAAACGGCTCCCTAGATCAAGCTTAGCATGTATGTAGCCAATCTCTTTCTATGTCCCTCGACCGGTTCTCTCTCTCTCCATCTCTATCGGTTGCTGTATGTGTGTGTGATGTCTGTCACCTCGAGGCTTCGGTGTACCGCCGTATTACGGCCCATCAACTGTGCGCCGCCTCATAAACTGACACAGCGCTTTAATGGTGACCTCAACGCTACCTCATATCCCCTGTTCTCATGCCACTGCACTTTACAATCTTCAATGCAAATACTGATGCTGGCTGGTCAGCAATATTTCATTACAGCATAGCTATACAGTATATAATATATAATTTATAGTATACAGTATGGTTATATACAGTATACTGACTTTCTTCAGAACGCTCTTGGTATTTACAATGAGAGAAAGTATTTGAAACACCATTATTTACATACAAACAACAGGCAAATCGAATGTAGTTAAAAACAGTTCCAAAGCAACACTGATTTTCAGTGAAAATTCATGAACACGAATGCTTTGGTTCTTGTTGGGGCATTTTAAAGGGACACACTGGCTGATTCTGTAACGTGCACGAGTGTCTTAGACACTCAACAGAACAGTGTGGAGTGGAACATTTTGCAGGCACTTCTGTCACACACGCACACAACACCAATAATGAGGGTCCACAAAACACATGGAGAGCGGCACCCACACACGTTCTGCCACATTTACACAAGCAGTTATGCAAAGTACTGGCTAGATACACAGTCAGCAGTCTCCTCTACTGCATCCAGCCGACCAATCAGAGGGCGACGCCAAGACAGACCGTAAAGAGGAAATGATCAAGTGAACGAATTACATGCATTTTTATACCATTTCCATGTAATGTTTTTGTGGACTTTATGGAAACATAAATGAAAAGAAACGTTAGGGAAACGTTCCTACAACCCATACAACCAAATTGTTAGCTGGGGATATTGTGTTTTCACTTTAGATCAGCCCACCAGAGCGCCTACATCTTGTCCAAGTGGGGGCTCTGATGCATCATTTTACATAATAGGATATATAATAAACTAATGTAACCCAAAAGTAATTTAGTCCATGTGGCTTTCATCTAAAACAAGAACTTTCGATTCCCACGCACCTTCTTTTGTTCTCACAGTCGTTACCTCTGTAAGTGAAATACATTTTTACACATACTGTACAATATAAAGACAATAATAGAATCTGGCTTAACATGCATGTTGTCTCATGGCTGGGCATGGACCTCAAATCTCCGCTCTAGGGACAGATGGCCTTTTAGCAGTCCTGCCACTCTGCTGTGCCCCATGTGTATGTTCTCATCCTGTCCTGGCACACAGAGTCGCTCTCTTTGGCCCCGACGCCCCTCTTCTATATTTATCACTGATTTAGGCTCTTGCTTCGCCCCTGGCTTTGTTCACTGCCTGTACAACAGTTCTTGTGCTCCAGGTGACCTGCCCTATATTAGCAGAATGGACGCTAATCTGTGTGACAGGCTGCTGTTCTAGCACATTCTTGACTTAATTGTATCCCCGTGAACATGCTTTAGCTTAGTGTGCACGTCGGCCTGTGACATGTAGATGGAGTGAGGCAATACAGGATCGCTTATGCCGAGACGAGGGTCTTATGATTTATTCAGAGGCTGGGGTGCGGGACAGGATTGAGCGGGAAAGGTTATTTTTCCAGCCTGCGGAGAAATTGATGACTTTCCGCACGTGCTCGCTGCACGCCGCAGTCAATGAAACCTCGGGCTGTGGCACTACAGCACTCGCAGAGAGAGAGTGAGTGAGGGAGAGAAAGAGAGAGAGAGAGCGCCTGCAGCTCAAATATTCCTGTCTTATTCCTCTCCATCCGTAATGACATGTCTTGTACATGGCTGTGCATGTAGACAGAGAACATGTGATACGTGAACAGAAAAACACAAATGAACACAGTGGAGAAAAGGTGCCTTGCTCAAAGGCACCTCAATCATTTCCTGCCAGCTGTGGGAATCAAACCTGCGACCTTCTGTTTACAAGAACATTTTCACAACCACATTATTTATTCTCACTGCTGTCTAGGAGAAACTGAGATCTGTTCAATCTGATATTTCCTCTATCTGAAGTCCTGCTTCTCTTGAGAAAATGACTCTTCAGATTCTTTTAAAACCAAATGACTTAGGCAGTGCTATGCAAACAGCACTGGACATCCACATTGTATGTCCACAAGCTTAACAAATTTGTTTCATGTTTCATCTAAAATTCCTTTGACAAACACAAATATATGAATGATATTTAAATAACACACAACTAAGAACTTCACTCTCAAGTTTCAGGATTCCTTCCCCTTATGCAACTGTCATGTCACATGTCACCCATTTTAATCGGCCCTCCATTTTAAATTGCTCATTTTTCTGCAGATCGTCCTTGTAATCAATCAGTTGGCTTAACAGTGGTGACCCTAAGCTTTGTAGCTATTTGTAATGTGGCTGTAGCCATTAGATGTTTCATAGAGGTGGGTTTAATTATTTCTCCCCCGAAGAATAAATGAGAGCCGAGCAGGTCGTAATTACTCGATTGCTGCCATTAAGCAGCATTTTTTCCACCATTCAGAAATGAAGTTAAAGACTGTGCTGAAGTTAATTAACTTGTTTGTCCTTTGAAATGCATTATCTCCACCTGCTTCCGTGTGTTAATGAGTTGTTGGGTCTTCTCACTGATGCTCTGTAAGATCTCTGGAAAACCTCAATGCCACAGGTCTTGAGGAGGTCACCTTGAGTACTACTGTGGTTCTTTGAGGGCTTTGTGAGGGCGGTTCAGCACCAGAAGAGCACTGAAAGCATTACGGGGGAGGAATGAGTGCATGAATGAGAATGAAGTGTGGTTGCTGAGTGATTCACTGTATGTAGCTCCGGGCTGAAGAGCACAGAGCACATTTGCTGCCTCAGACCAAGCTTTTTCAGTGAAACACTGTACACCATGACCACCAGAGTCAGAAAGGCTTGACATTTGTTTGATGGCTAAACTGCCTAATGTTTAGAACTTAAGGAATACTTCATTCAAAGAAAAGCATCTTGCAGCATTTTCTCACCCTCACGTCATACCTTTTTATATAGCACAATTTTTAGCACACATTTAATGGAGCACATGAGAAGAAATTTTGAATGTCATAAATAATGACCTAATGTTTGGTCTGTTTCTCAGCCAAAGCTATCGTATGACTTTAGGAGACTTGATAAATAAAGAGCTCAAGTTATATATAGATTACTCAGTATATTTACTATATAGCTCTATACTTATATACTAACTATATATACTTTATTATTGTAAATAAAGATTCTTAGGAATTTCAGTTGTGCTCAAAAGATGAAAGTCAACAGAGTTTGAACAACATGAGGGTAAGTAACTTTTTTTGGATGAACAGCTTCTTTAAGCAAAGTACACTCCTAGCTATTTCTTTCAAAAGCTTAAATTTCACAGATGTTTAATTTTGTAAATGAACAGAGCTGTCCTGTGATGATAATGGTGCCTTCAACGAGACATCTTCTGATGGATTATATGCAGAGTGTCACGTCAAAATGAGGAGAGCTTAGCGAAGACGCATCTTGAAGAGCTGACCTTAAGCCTCTTCTGCTGTTCCTCAGCATTTCTCAAGCCATCAGCTCTCAGCTGACTTCAGAGTTCTTTAATTCTTCACTGGAGGCCATCATATTTAGGGACTACCCTAACATGTACCCTACATGTAACATGTAACCTAAACATGTAACCTTCACTGGAGGCCATCATACTTAGGGACTACCCTAACATGTACCCTACATGTAACATGTAACCTAAACATGTAACCTTCACTGGAGGCCATCATACTTAGGGACTACCCTAATATGTTAAAAATGTTATTAGGAATGTTCAAAACATCCAGTTTTTTAGGCATGTAGGAATGTTCAAAACATCCAGTTTTTTAGGCATTGCTTTAATGTTATTGTTTGGTTATAGGATCGTTACTCCAACTTTCTGTAACATTTTTAAAGTGATCCACTAACAACTTAAGAGTAACATGTTTGATGTAAAAGATATAACATTATAAACAGTTCTACCACTGCAAGAGGGTTTTTGATAACATAACTTGAGAATGTTAACCAGCGTTCTAAAAATGTTCCCTATTAGTTGGGTCTTTTCAGAAATCATCCGGTGGGGGGAGGGGGAGTCAGGAATGAGAACAGCACGAGACAGATACTGAACACAGTTATGTGGATGTCTGGGAGGTTGACACATTGCTTTGTGAGGCTTCAGTGCGTCTGTGACATCAGCTGTCTAGCTCTACTAGTATTAACGTGTACATAAACATGTAAACCCAACCACTTTATATCACACGTACAACTTCATTGCTTATTTAAACACTCTTCTAAAAGGAATGTCAGACTGCTGCCAGAAGTTGCTTTTAGACATCTGCGACATTCAGCTAATAGTCCAGAAGGAGGAAGGTAATGGATTTCATAAAATCAATAAACAAAGATAAGATCTGAATAGACAAAAACGCAGCAACATTCTCTCAAACCATTAGTTCTACTACTACAAACTAATGTAGTGAATGTTGTTACGTTTTCGAAATTTGCAAGAATGAATTGCACCCGCTGGAGTTTATCTGCACCAGATTCTATAAAGAATTATGCAAATTGGGTAAACACAATAAAAAAAGTGTCACACTTTGCAAAATGCAATTGCCCATCTGGCGGGCCAGTTTACCGCATCCTGGCATACAGTACAGCAACCCAGGCACATTCACACGGGCTGGTTTAAATTCTGAAACTTGTTTACACCGCATGTGTGGATATATAGTCAGTCATAACTCTTTTCATCATCATTTGATCATCATCTGATAAATTATTGCTGCCATGATTGGTTAAAAACACCCACCATTTACACAGCGTTTATATTAAAAATCGCATTAATCGCCTGCTTTTCGCAGGCGGTAACAGGTCAACTTATGCACCAGGCAAACAATGCTCACATCAGTAAATAAGGCGCAATCAGCAATGAGACTAATTAATATAGAGGACAGCTCTACTTACGGGCTTACTATACTAGCACAGATAACCTGGCTGAACAAGATAAAAGAGTGAAATGCGGATTAATCAGATAAAATACAACACGCAACTATTTAGCAAATTGCCACTCAGACTCCAGCGTTTCTGTCCATCTTCCTCACACATATATGCGCTCAACAGAACACAAGCCTGCCGGCGTTTCAAATGCTACACTTCATTACAAGCGAATGAGCCTGATGTAATGACATCAGCTGCTCTGCCTCTGTCACTGAGTATTTACTCAAATGCATCTAACTGTTAGCGATGGTCACAGTTTTCCGTGGCATCCTCAGCGCCATCTGACTGATTACAAGTGCTCCTTTCACATCAAGGCGTTTGTTTAGTGGCTGGTGCAGTGAAGTTGGAGCAGGAAGTGATATAGAGGAGTTTTAAAGATGACAGAGCAGAGAAGTTCAGTATTGCTCTCTTCTGAAGAGGCTTTGATCTATTAAAACTCCACTACTGCATTTGGAGGGGCTGAGAAAGGCTGCTGCCCGCGTTGTCTAAAAGCAACGGGGAAACATCATTTCTCACTATTCTTACCAGTTTTAATTTTTTATTGTGAGTAGCTTTAATAACCTGTGTTGTTGTTAAGCTGACATTAATACAGACACACTTTTAACGATTGGACACTGCGAGAACCAATGATGTGTGACTTTATTGATCTGACAGTTGTCTGATACATCTGACACCTGATGCGTGATGCAGCACAGGCCATTTGATTGTATGCAAAGACAAATGAGATTTAATAGCTATGGCAAAGGTCCTCCTCATACAACACTATATCTACTGCCTAGCTATATACTGCGTACTGTCCGGTTTGTATAGATCATTTTGTTTCATCAAACCTAGCTAACAGGGAAAGTTCTCAGAACATGGCTAATGTTCTTTTAAAGTTCTCTCAAAGTTATCAAAAACACTCTTGCAGTAATGTTAGTAGAACGTTTCTTGAACATCATGTATCCAACATTAACATCTAACATCTTACACACTTTCCAACGTCTAACAAAAATGGATGTTTCAATATTCATAGACCTTTCAAAGTAACATTTTTAATGTTTTTGTTATTTAATGGAAACGTTAGGGAAACATTCTTAAAATCTAAAATTGTTCGTTGGGAAATTATTTGCTAAAAATATTTAACAAAATGTAATTTAAAGATGTAAAAACAAAGTGATTTATTCAATGACAGGGCTGTCTGCATCATTTCAACAATATCATCTCCGCTCAGCTCTCCTCATGTTACCGTGTTACAGTTCAAGACAGCCGAGAGAGCCTGTGACGGTTTGCTGCTTATTTCTGGTTTGTTGCATTGCCTGTTTTAATGTAAATGACTCCTTCCCCTGTGTGTGCGCTCCAGACGCTGCCACACACACACACACACACTTCATATCCATCACTCCACAGTGTGTGAAATCAGCTTCAGGCAACAACAGAGAAGCTATTTTCAGCAGTTGTCATTCTCACTATGTTTTATTTCAATTCTTCAGTCAAACACAAGGTCCTCTTACAGACAAGATGGTGCTTGGAGACGCAAGAGCACATGCTAGTGTACACAATGCATAAGAACTCACACAGTCTCGCACATATGGTACGAGTATATCCTGAGGCCTAAGAAACAGAGTTATCATTTAAACGTTTGAGAAATGATGTAAACAGCAACCCCCGAGCCCGCGAGTTCTCATCACTCTTCTAAACATCGTTACCGCACAATAAAAAGGCAGTTGGAGATCCATTGTGTTTTCTTCAATTTTGAATGGCTCTAAATTACTCTGAGAGGAACTAAAATTGAAAGCATCAACACGGGTGAAATTCCCATGTTAAACCAGAAATAGAAATAAAAACGACTGAAAAGAAGGGCCAGGAGTCCAAGAAGAGGTACAACAAGTGCTGACACAGAAATTGTCCCACAAGGGCCATCATAAAATCTGTGTGTGATTCTAATCTGTGTGATGTTGATAAGTCTAGTCCTCTACAGGAAAGACTGTGTTTCCACCCCCGGGCAAAACCACTGCGTTGTCCATTTGACCCCAGAGATCAATGTGGTCATTAAACTCAGAGCTTCTACGATGACATGCATTAATTCTGTGACACGCCACATCATCAAGCAATGACAATGCTCAGTCAGTAGCTGATGACGACGCCCACAATCTAAGATGACACGCCCACAATCCGTTTACTGACCTGATACCTAATGAACTAGATATCCATGAGCAGAACTGCTTAAGGTAATATCTCTGAAATAATCTATTTTATATAGAAAGCTTTATTTTTTAATAAACATAAGTTCTGTTCACAAAGACTACAAGTCTTCTATAGTTAAGATAATGGCCAGCTTCTGAAGCCACTGCTTTAGGACTTCATGTTAGAAATCCTGGCAGCAAATGCAGAGCCTTTACCTCCACAGAAGTGCTTAATTAAGCTTGTCTTGAGGAGTTACTTGAGGTAGTGCCAGACACTAACAGTGTAAATTTAGGTAATGTTTGCTTTGGCCAGAACGGTGTCAAACTGTGGACTAATGAACACTTTGTGAAAGCACTCAGGCCTCTGCAATCACTGCTTCTGAAAAATCTGAAAAGAAAGATCCAACAGGCTCTGTTTGTAATAATGTGACGGCTGGCTGTTGTTTAACCGCTCATCAGTGCGATGTCTTTGGCTCCGCCTAGTGCAACCCTATTGGTGGAAGGGGTCTCACTTTGTACTTGACATGGGGATGAAACTTCTACTAAAAAAGGTAAGTGGCCCAGAGAAATTATCTAGAATTCCTAGATTTAACCTTAATCCTGACCATAATGAATCTTTAAAACATCTTATATATATATATATATATATATATATAACCTCAAAAACCTTGTGTATATAACTTCTAGTGAAGGGTCATTATTGTCGCTCCACTGATCCATAATGTTTCTCTCAAGAAGCAGTCCATATGATCACAAGCAGCGTTAATCTTTCTTATTTACCCAGATTCATGACCAATGACTAATCCTCAGCACATTAACACAGTCTATCAGGCAAGAGGCTAATAACACGTGACGCACATACGCACACAAAGTCATAATCACAGCTATTTGCTTTAACAACAATCTTACTTAACTGCTAAATGGTAGAATTACACACACTATTACACTGACTTCTTGGTTCAGGCCTACACGTTCCAGGAAAAAAAAGTGATTATGTAGTTAAAGGTGGGAGACCTCCGGTAATGAATTCCGCGACCTCGGTTTGCACTCGCCTGCGTCACAAACTTTGTCATTCCTCATGCTGTCAATGACAACAAAGCCTCTGGACTCCAACAGTCTCTGGGGTTTACCAATTAAAGCCTGGCTTTTAATTACTGCCTCCTGTATTGCACTATGGCAGAGCAGGCAGGAAGACACCCAAGGGAGCAGACAGCATGAACTGAGGACTGTGTTAGTAGCTTCAGAGTTCCAACCACCTGATGTCCAAATGGCTTGTTGTCTCAAATGGCTTCGTGTCACATACGTCACGTCGACACCAACTGGTTTTAATTACTTTCATTTGAACATAGCAGATCTGTAAATGACACTACAGGCCCTTCCCCCTACATGGAGTGTGCTCAAAATGTACTACTGCATACTTCTGCTGACTGTCTCGGCTTCTACCCAGATAACAATTTTAGGTTGTAAATGTTAAACAACATTTAACATTAAAAATGTTATTTTGAATCTTCTCGGACAGTTCAAAACATCCAGTTATTTTTAGATGTTTTTGCTGGATTATAAGAACATTATTCAAACATTAAAGTTCTACCTAGCGTTACTGCAAGAACATCTTTTAATAACCTTGAGAGAACATTAGCCGATTCTCAGAACATTCTTCGTTAGCTGAGTAGTTAAATAAGCTGCTATTAAATGGGGTCCAGAAGAAACTTACATAACGTATCCCAAAACATTATTTTTACTTGCGTCCTTACAAAATGCAAGAATGGAACGCCTTGGCCTCATAACGTGGAACATAATTTGACACAAATTGGAACATATAGCACCTGTCAATCACCAAGGGAGAAACTTGACCACAATTCATAAACCACTTGTCTTCTGTTGGCTTTGATGCAGAACATTAAATCCCATTAAGCGGTATAACGTTCGGGCCTGGGGGGAAGTGTAATTAAACACGACACAATCTCCACAGCACCCAGTGAGACTGAACAACCGAATCAGAGCCTCATTGACACAGGGACATAAATCAACAGGGTACTGGGATGGTGTCAGAACTGAGCTACTGCTGCTGCTGCTGCTCTTTGCTTTGAAATGTCACGTGTTGTGTGATCACTGAGGTAGATTAACAGTCAGTGCAGTCGGCATGAATCACTGGACACTGTGCTGCAAACAGCAAGTGTTACTGTAATTATCCACTGAACCTTTTACTGTACTGTCCGGTTACGGTACTGTCTAGTGGTAATGGTGAGGTCTACACTCAGCCAGGGAAGTTGCACTCTTATTCACCTGCTTCCCTTGGGATGCATTGTGGATGGAGCACATGTGCATGACCTGGTTTTCAGCGACAGCAGGCTGCTGTCGGCTGTCTAGGAACATGTGTGTGTTTTCTTCTAGCAACCGTTACCGCATTCTCCAATGTCTCCATGAGGTTCTGACCTGCTGAGAGTCTCGTAACAGAAGCAATTTCACACAACCCTACAGTGATGTTTCACGTGACTACAGCTGAAAAGGCTTTAATAGCATTGAGAAGCACAAGCCATAAGGACAGAATTGGTATGACAGTGTGTTGACTGCGATTTCGATTTGATTAAGTTTGATACTTTAACTCCATAATGCTTCACACGTTGCGGCAAACAAAACATGAAACCGTTCCAGTAACAAGCAATTTGCCCATCCATACTGAAAGCAAAAACGCTGCGTGATATGACAGCCAATCAGAACAATAAGGGCGTGTTCTGTTTACACTCTGTTCCACTCTGGTTGCTCTCTCACACACTGCACAGCTAAAGAGTGTAAAACTAAAAACATATACCATAACCATTTTCATGATGTGATGTGTAGACGGCATTATTTTTACTATTGTGTGTCATACAATACACAATGCTTCTACAGTAGATTACCATAATCAATCATAATCTGTTTTTAACATCTCTTTATATCAACAAATGGCATGAAAATCCATTTCTAAATCTGACAATTCCATTTAGACCTGACACACAATCCCACACCTACACAAAATATGTCCTCTGAATCTGAATCTCTGAATCTGAATCAAGCTGTTATGATAATGAAAGAATAGGGATAACCAGATCAGGTCTAATTGATTTGGTTATGAATGTGATCAAGACTGGTTATGAAAATGCTAATTTCAGAGATTACACGCACCCGATAAAAATACCTGTTCTCTACTGTAAATCATACAATCTACTGTACGATACAACATGGCTACCAATGGAAATGGAGTGGAAAATGTCTGGAAAGGCTGAGAGGTTGAATATTCTCAATTTAGAGCGTAGCGTGGCCCGCAAGCACAATACAGAGAGACTGATTGGGTTTTAATCCTCATAAATGCATTGCTGCATAAATCTCATTAACGCCATCACTGGATGACTACGGTCATGAGTCATAATGCTGAAACTTCTGCACAGTGGACCAGTTAGGGTCACACTCACTCTCTCTCTCTCTCTCTCTCTCTGCCACTTCTTCTAAGCATTTGTTCTCTCTAATAATTAACCCCCTCTGTGAACGTATCCTTGACGTAACACATTCCAAAACAAAATTCAAAACTAACAGCAAAAGTCAGACACCAACGGTTCACAAAATGGCCGAATACCGAAAGAGAAAAGTGTGCTTCTCAATACTCAAATTGATGCTCCCTCGTTTCCTCCAGCCCGTGACCTGGAAACTGATCAAGGTCAGTCTGTTGAAGGACATCTCAAGTGTCTAACTGTCTAACCTTGAGGAGGTGAGGATTGAGGAGCGAGGAACCTTCTCGAGGAAACATGGGCAAGGAAACATAGGTGGACCTATGTGGAAGTGATTTTGGTCTTCTGCTGGTCCGCCTACTATTCTTGCATCCTTCTTGCATCCTAAAGGGGTGGAGCTAAGGTGAGGAAAGAAAATGAGTTTGTACAAATAAGAACTGAGAAGCACCCTAAGAATCTGGATGTGGCCTTCTGATGTGCACAATAATTTGTAAACTGGCATCTAAAACAAAGCCAATTTTCCCAAAAATTAAGAGGGCATCTTACGCCTCCAGTGCCATTACTGCTCCATACACATCTTCTCAGTTGTTGAGATTTTAAGGTCAGTGAATTGAATTAAGATAAATCACCAGCCCACTTTGTGCTTCTCCATGTTTGACAGTGACATAACTACGACTGCTTAAATATTGATTCCACAATGAATATTTATTCCACTATAACTCAACAAAAATAGTTATGTCAACAATTACACTCACTTTTGGCAAACTGCCAATGCGAAGAGAGGCACTTGAAATTTCATTACCGCTCTCCAGCACAAACAAAAACAAGATTTGCATTATTTTCCTCTTTCTTATCAGGCAGATTTAGAGGCTGCTGTTATGACAAGCAGAGGGGTCTTGTGAGGAAACGGGGAACAGGCTAGACAGAGAAACGGTCAGCCAATCAGAACGTGCTAATCATGTTGCTTTCACCAGCCAGCCTGTTGTTGATGAGGTGGGGGAAGAACCATAAAGACAGGCCTGCTTCATTCCCAACATTTCAGAGCGCGGGGCAGCAACGCAGAGTGACAGATCTCTAATGCAGATGGAGTTTTTCTCTAGGGCTGCGTGCTGAGATTTCTGTCGGCGCTGAGGAAGCTGCAGACTAGAACATGTAGCCCTGTCCCAAATCACACTGTCCTTAAACAGCCTTTACAAAGCGCTTACATACTAACTGCGGTAGGATCACCCAGATGTCACAATATTCAAAGATGAAAAATGATACTGAAGGATCTTTGTCCAATATAAATTGCTAACTGATTTACATAATTTAAACCAAATCTTTATTATACAAAAGTTACTTTAAAGTCTGCTTTGATCTAATTGGACAAACGGCATTTCAATACTGCCGATACGTACTGTACTGTAGAATAACAGCACTGGAATACTGCAGCACGTACTGTACATCACTCCTGTTGCATCACTGGCTCTCATTTTGGGTGATCTTGCCCTGACATCATTTGGAACCATTTTTTACTACCAAAACTAGATGAAACAAAAGCCCTAATGTGTCTAAAACAAAGGCTGCTCTACATACACTTGTTTGTCGATGTGTTGTACAACAATCACCCTCAATCAAGCTGTTGCACAAACATCAGTAAAGTCGTGATTGCTTGTGACGCTTGCGTACAGGCTTACACTCGGTCCGGCGTTTGCAAAGCGTCAAATTATATGTCTCCCCTCACCTTGTGGGTGGCAAGATCAAAACAAGTTCACAGCTCTTTTGATGTGCCTGGAATCATTTAATCTACTACCGTTTACTGACAAAGAGCAAATAAACAATCTCAACTTTCTGTTCCACACAAGTCACATTCAGCTATTTAATTGACTCAGGGTCCAGAGGATCAAGGGAGCGTGTTTATTTGTCACCTCCAGTCATACCATCAGAGGATTTGGATGCTGCGGCAGTGGGGGTGCCGCAATGCCAAGAAGATTAGAGCAGGTGTCGGCGCAGGGCACGGAAAGCTCTGCTGCTTTGTGATTAATGGAGCTTCTCTAAATTATGTTCCGAGTGCTTGTTGGTTTGGCAAAGCATCTGGCCTGGAGTTGAATTTGCCTGCAGGAACATATGAAAGAGCAGCAGCCCTGTTCAATGCCACTGGTCCAAGGCCAGTGGCATTTATCCTCTGTCTAATTAGCCTGTGCTGTAGTCACATGCCCTTGATCATTCAGCGCCATCAATATAAATAACATTGCAATGTAGGCTTTTTGCAGAGAGTAATGATATTTAATAATCTCTTTTTGCTGGATTTTGACTACTGGACTATTACTTCTGGGCTTTTTGACATCTTTAATTAGAGAGTAAAAATGCAGGTAATTATGGGATGGGCATATAATGCAGGCCAAACTCAAACTTGCGCCACAGTAGCAAACGCTGCATCTCCAACACGTCAACTGCGGTCACTGCACTGACAGAAATCACTTTTCTAGTATTAAAATAAACTACTGACATGTATTTAAAGTATTTTGCCTAAATTAATGACCAATGGATTGGACCAATTTTTTTGGTATTCACACTGTCAGTGCTGAACTGTAACTGACAGTGTAAAGTAAGAGAGAATTGTTTGCTTGAGGTAATTATGTTTATAATACCACTACATTGCAACAGAGTTGCAACTGAACTGAGTATGAACTGATTTGTTTTGGTATTCTGTGTACAAGTTCACATTAATAAAATCCTCCCCTTCTTTGAGGTTTATTATCGCAAAAGGAGGAATGGTAAAAACAACAAAGTTTATAGACTCCTGACAGTTTTAATGATGCAATGTGTTCCATAATAACTCAAAACAAGTAACAAGATCAAAGCCATGCTGACTGAATGAGTCACATACAATGCGTTGAATGCGAACAAAAGCGCTTTCCCCGGTGTTCAACAAAACATATCTGTTGTGTATTTAAATAACAAATAAATAAAACACAATTTTTACAATATGATGTGCCTGCCTTTTTATTCATTTTAGTTTTCAGACTTTTGACCATTTGTTCATGATAAAATAAACTAATCACTTTTAACTAAACCGATCACTATAATCACTATACTAATCACTCGTCTTTGTTTTCTTGTCATTTATTCTTTTATATCAGTGAAGCTGTACATTAGCTTGCATAATGTAACATTTAACAGTCTATAAGGAAAAGTCACTGACTATCATTTTTGCATAAATATTGGATATTATCCAATATTTTTGAACTGTGCGGTTCAAAAGGAAAAGTCACTGACTATCATTTTTGCCAAAATATTGGATATTATCCAATATTTTTGAACTGTGCGGTAAAGTATTTGCTATCAGTCTGGGTTACTTGTCAATCAACGGTGCACTATAAAATACACCGTTAGTTTTCTTCAGTCGGAACAAAGGGGCCACATCACATTCGTGTCGTTGTAAACTGCAACGAAAACCCCTCAGCAGCCAGCATGCACATCGGTTAATCGCACGGAGGTTTCTTTGGCAACCCTGTATCCCCTTTGTCTCCATGGCAATGGTTTGCCAGTTTACGTCCCGCTGAAGTGCGGCGGTTCCAAAGACGTGCAATAGCTCAGTTTTACGCAATAGGTCATTTGCGCAGTAGCTACCCAAACAAACGATTAAGCGTCATCATACAGCGCAGATCATTGCAAATGTAATATTTCAATGATCTAACCGCTTACGCAGACCCAATCTAACGTGCAAATAAAGAACATAAACGGGCATTTCAGTCATCAAGCAGCTGCATTCGTTTTTATTGCCATCAAGCTACGTTAAAGCGACAGCCCATTAATTCATCTCTGCAAAACAGGTTGAATGGAAACGTGCTGGTTTTCGTTCTTTATTAGGTCGTTTATCATGTGGCATTTTTTGTAACTCAGCACACCTGATAATCACCCACAAATCATTGATTTATGATGATGTTCTCATAAACGTTTGTCCAATTTTCATAACTGCTTTTATCATCATTCCAGTATTGTGGGAGAACAATGCAACGAGTAGGAGATGAATGGGCTCACGGTCGCTTTAAACCTGTGGTGTACGGCGAGCAACTGAGGCGTTCAAGGCTTGCTTCTTACCCTTTGAAGCATCCTTGTCTTCTTTTGGCTTCGCCACTTTCCCGCTCATAGATCCCAGTTTGGATGTATAGATCCCGATTTAGACTAAAACCCGAAATCCTTCCGTCGTTTATACCCACTTTCGTTCACGAAATTCTTGGCCAATCCAAAACAATGGTGCCAGGTGATGAGATAAGAGCTCTGCAAGAAACAAATAGTAAATAAACAAAAGTGCATGTTTAACACGAGAGGGAAAGTGATTGTTCCAGTACCTTCTATCCACATTTAGCATAACAGACGCCGACCCAGTTAAACACAGACAACAATGATCGAGTTTACAAAGCGCGTGGCAGTAACAAGTCCAATGTCAGATTTAAACGCAGCCGCTTGGGAAGTCCTTCGCGTTACTGGTCTTTGTTGTCTAAGCAGGTTATCTCACCTTATCTCTTCCACGTTGCCGCCTACATTAATGTACATTGATATAGGAAAACAGCCCCAGCGTGAAGCTCGAGGTGCGCGGATTGAAATAACCCTGACGAATGAAGCGGGCGAAGGAAGAACAGAGCGAGGGAATGGAGAGGGGGTTCCACCGAGTGTCAGTCGACGTCAGCTGTGACACACTGCAAGCCACCGCTAATCAAACCCGAGGAACCACCTTTTTAAACTGTAGCAGACGTATTCACCAATGCACCACCTGTAGTGTGTCGGCAAACGGAGAAACTGCGGTTGATGTAAAACACGCCATGACTACAAACCATTCAACAGGGCACGTGAATCAAACCCGCCTGCAGGAGCGTTGCTTTCCTAAGAAACGACTTATTGGAGGGTTGTATCAGATATGCGTCAAGGTATTTTCAAGGGAAATAAACTTTGCATAGCATGAATGTTCGTAACTATATTTATGGGAGAATTGTGCAGAAATGTATAAAGCAATCCAAATATGGTTCATTAAAGCGCTAAACATACAGCATGTCAGTAAAAGTGCGTCACTAGTGACTGCAGACGCAGTCTGCATCAGTGATGTTAGAATTTATTACAGTACTAAGACAAATTGTGACGCTCAATATAAAGGATTTCTGCAGAGTTATTAGTCCATGGCGAGTCAGTAATGCACAGTCCTAAATATTAGCCTAATTATATTGACAAAGGTTGCGTTAAGGATTTGACATCATATCTGTGCAAACGTGATTTGTCGCGAAATTACCAAAAAAAACCTGTTGAGGTATTTTCAAATACTTCGCATCTGAAAAGATACTTGCACTCTTGAACAACATACAAAAAAGTGTTCGCGCACACTTTTGTGGTATCGTCTTATTCTGTAAAAACGCATCCTAAAGAAATGTTACGCAGTGGCAAATCAACCAGTTATACAGTAGCAGAAAACTGTAGGCGAGATCGTTTGTCTTGTCCTACGTGTAGTCCTGACAATGTCTGTGAGACCAATATATATTACCTTTTCAGCTGAAAACTGTAGCAAAAGACCAGTACTGCACGGGTTCAGCCTTCTCTCCTCAAACGACAGAAAATGCTCCGCGAGATCTGATAATTACGTAGTCCGTTTTTAACACCTGTCGAACCGCAAATATTTCACTTTGAAATATTGGTTTTCTTTAACCTTGTCAGTAAGGAATTCACGGAAAACTACTGCAGAATCAGTGTTTATCACCTGACAGGTTGTACTCCTTTGCAGCACTGTGTGGAAAAAATGGAATCCATACTTGCTATTTTTAGAGATCGCTGGACAGCCTTCAAAGTTTCATTGACCAGCCTAAGTCTTCCCAAAGACACTGTCTACAGCTTTAAACCACAGTGTAAACTTATGCCCCTCTCAGATCAGTCTATTAATCTTTTAGTAAGCCACATTTTAAGTACACTTATGCGGGGAACGGTTAAAAAGAAATGTTACGCTCTTTGACTGTATTTCCAGAATGGTGTTTGCTTCCACAAATAATTCTGTCATTTTGAGGCTGTGATCTACAAAGTCACCTTGGTGAATTCAAGAAGCCGGAAGGAAAGAGGCCAATATATGAGTTAAAGTGGTTTATCTGAGCACAGCATGTCTTCAGTTTGCAGTTTGTCAGACAGGAACTCACATCCCAGCATAAGAGAGAGGCTGGAGGCTATTCTAACCTTCCTCGTCCTGTTGCCGTGATACGCAAACATCACGGCTAAAGTGCATGCGGAGTCTGTCAGGTCCAAAGCGCAAACATCTGTCTTCAGTTCAGTCTTCTGGCTGAGTACATTCAGGATTGAGAGAGCTGAGCGATGCATAAGACGTTTGGATCTGTTAGCATTAAAAACAGGTCGAGCTTTTCAAACAGGGAATCAATAATTCCAAATATTCCATTTGGTTGCAAAAGGTCATGCAGGTCAGTGCGCTCCTGATCAATACAGTAAAGGGTCATCAGACGAATGACTTTTGTACAATAATCTCACGATCTGGCAAACTGTTCTGTACCACCATTATTGCTGCAACTTGTCTTTTTGTTAGTTAATATCGATTTAGTCCAATAATGTAAACAAGTGTGTTACTGTATGTTGAATGTCTTAAATGATTTGTTACAGTTGTTACTGTGTATATGTCACTTCAAACCTGTATGATTGTAGAACACAAACAGAGACGTGAGGCAGACAGCCTCTGTCTTCATTTACTTTCCCTGTATGGAAAAACATGGAATATATGGAATATATATGAAATAAATATTATATAATATATATATTAAATATTATTATATATTATATGGAATAATATATATGGAATATATTAATAAGTCAGTCATTCAGTAAGAGTAAATAAAGACAGAAGTTTTATGTCTGGGTGAACTAACCTGTTTAGTTCAGACCTTTGCTGTAGGCTAAAGCCTGGGTTTACATCCTTACCCATTCATAATGGTCAGGCAGCGCCCTCCACCAAACTCTCCAACACTAACATCATAAACTCAATCTTTACTTCAGCCAATCAAACCTTTCCCAGCATGTCACATGCTCAGGGGTGGAAACATGATACCTTAAGTGTTTGCTTTCTGTGTGACACTGTTTGCCATCAATCAATCACTCTTAAAAAACATAGACAATGATTGAAGGATTGAAGACTATGAATTATTTTCTGATTTCCAGGGGTTTCTTAAAATGCTGTTTCTGATGAATGGTTGGAACTATGGAATTACGTGGGCAACAATGATCTAAATGTTCATGGAAAGATTTGGCTGTGAACGCTCAGCTATGAGCTGACATTAATACCAGCTTTCCGCTGCCAGGACACAGTCATGCGGCCGTTTCTCGAACAAGTTTTGTGAGGCATGTCCTTCAAAATGATACTGTAGAATGCAAGATTAAAGTTTATCATTTGATCGAAAAAAGAATAATGCTTTTGTTTCCTACGCATTTAATCTCTGAATTTAGAAGTTCACTGCTTTAAATAAAATCTATGAATATCTGATCTTAAATCACCAAACTTGTTTAGCTGGCTGCTCAGACAGAGAACTTTTTAAAACAAATGAAGGATCAGGAGATACGGCGTCTGATAAGTGCTGGCTTTGAGCAGACGGTTTTGTAGGACCTTGAGGGATCGTTCTTAAAATACTTTTCTGGGACAGAGAGAAAAGTGTTAGGAATAAAGAACGTGGCGGTGATTTATGGGCCGTTGTTATGCTGAGGTTTTAGTTAGATGCCCTTTTTGTAAATATTGATATGTGATGCTCTGGATGAGGTTGATAACAGAGTAATTTATTTTTTGTTTAGGCTCCAGTTTCTGCTGATGTTACATCATCCTGAGAGCATTCATATCTGGAATTGGCTGCATTGTGGCCGGTTTTGCAGGGTAGTTAATTGTCTAACATCCACAAAGGTTTTTTTGAATAGCAAAGACGAGATGACTCAATGGGCCAGTCTTAAGCACATATGGTAGCTATGAAAGGTCTCAATGGGGTCAGCCAACTGTTAGAATTAAGGTCAAAGGTCCTTGACCTGACACCACAATTCGGTGACCTTTTCAACCTAAAACTGACATAAAAGGAACATAACTGGCTGTTACAGTCCCATACAGTACAGTAGCTTTATAACTCTAATTCTGGCATTCAGTGAGTGTTAAGATCATCTCATGGCTTATTTAGGTATAGTGGAGATACTTTGTTTTACATAGCTAAGCAATTTTGATTGACTGACAAATAGCTTAAAAATTGTTTATCCATAATACAGTTGGTTCTAATTGTGCAAGACCCCTAGTTCGGGAACAAATGCATATTTGCATACATTTTTTCCATAACATAATACATTTTGTCATAAATAGACCTTATTCATTTCAAATGTTAAATGTTTCACTTAATTGAAATCAGATTTTGAATTCCAAATTTCTAATGTGGTTTCAGACTCTTGGACCCCATTGAAAACATACAGAGGGCGAAGATCTTATTTTTTCGCCTTCCTTCTCTGCTTCTGTTGCTTCCTGCCCTGCAGAACTCTTTGTTAACATTCTGTGGTTAAACATTAAGCCGCACAGCAGCTCTGTGTGAAGTGTTTGGAGCTGTGATTGGTTAACATTAGCTGAGGAGATCTTCCCTGACTGATCCCCAAAAGACTAGCCAGAGAAAGCAGAGCACAGACACTGCTTCTGATACTCAGTTTGTTGTTGTGATATTTTGCCAGGCACAACGTGAACTTTCCTTTATGATAATGAATGAACAACTCATGGGAGTCTGTCTCGTTTGGCCATTAGATGAATCCCCGAGGCCTGAGAACATTCTGTACTACTGAAATTTAAAAGGAATGGTGCATCAAAAAATAAACTGTAAATAAAATGCAGTCGAGTAATTAAAAAAATATGGGACCTTACGTTGTGGAACACTGAAGAACTAAACTGTGAGAGTTAAAGTTAAAATGCTGGCACACTTTTGCTCTGGTTGCCCCAGAGGGACTGTCGGTGCTTCTGCAGTCCGTGAACTTAAATTATTCTGTAAATTATAAACAGTAAATTATTCTGTTGCAATTGTTTTTGGAACTTTTGTTCAGTGTTACAATTATGCAATTATAATTTTAAAATAAAAATGTTTACCAACACATGTCCAAATCATATCCATAGCCCCAACACATCCATGTACTGTAACTCCATCTCTTACCTGAGTTTATTTACAATTCTAAATATACAGTATGCAGACCTTGTCTATAGGCCACCTGAAAACCATCAGTGCACAAAATAATTTCTCTGTGTCAGTAGCATTTATGACACGGCACCTCCTCCCTTACTGTTAGACTCAGACTGACACCTACGAACCTTCACTGCACCTGCTCTCCACACCTCATTTAGGAACCATCCAATCAGATGAAAGCAAAGAAAGACCAGAAAAGAAAGAGAATGAGAAAGAAAGAAAGAGAGAGAGAGAAATGAATTTGCTGGTTTGAACATAAATAAAGTGGGTATTTCTTTTCAACATCTTACTAAATATCAAGCAGATTGTTTAAATGTCAGCTGCTTAGATTAGGCTGGTCTGGAGTGGCTGTGGGTGTGAAACATTACCCTTTCAGTCTCACAGAACGACTGTGTTAATTAACAGAGGTGCACTCTCACAAATACCAGACTAATGTCAATGGCTACATCCAGGGGATCTTTTAAGCCTGCAGTCTTTCCATTTATAACTGCGCCCACAGGAAGCATGCAGGCATTCTGTGTGATTCACTGGTGAAAGGGAGACAGATGTCAGAGCCAACAGCAGTATCCCCCTTTTGAGAATAAATGAGAGATTTCGTGTCATGACACTCGTATGACATGAGACCGATTAGACACATCGTCCTCAGACATGGTCCAAATTCATTCAACACACTGACACACACAAATCATTGATGTGATTACACCTAATAAAAACAGATACTTGTTGTGATAAAAACAACCAGTTACAGTACCGAACATCTTAGAAAGACATTCAGAACAAGAATTCTATTTAATTTTAGGTTGCAAGAACGTTTCCCTAATGTTTCCATTAAGTAATAAAAAACATAAAAAATGTTCTAAAGTTCTAGGAATGCTCAAAACATCCAGTTTTTAGATGTTGTATTAACGTTACCGTTTGGCTATAAGAATGTTGTTTAAACAATTCTGTAATGTTTTTAAAATGTTTCACTAACTAATTAAGAATAACACTTTTGATATAGATGATATATAACATTTAAAAAAGGTTCTACTGACATTATTGCAAAAACATTTTTGATAACTTTGAGAAAACTTTTAGACAATGTTCTGAGAACATTCCCTGTTAGCTGGGAGGAGTCCAAAAGTTCTAGACTCAAAAAACTAACCTAAAGGGGACAAAGTTCTGCATGTTTTTTGTTTTTTATATAAATGCTATGTCATTTGCATAAATAACAGCTTTGGTTCATTTTGCCGCTGTGATTAAAAACACACCCACACACTTCCAGCAGGACCTGCAGCTCTCCACACACACGGCGCATGGACTGACGGATGTCCATTCCCAGCCTCACAGGGGAAGAAAACAGTAAGGATTTACACGGTGAGTCACTCTTAATCCCTCTGACTGAAGAAACACAGGCACAGATTCTGCTGTATGCGTGATGTGAAGGTTTTTCTCAGCCAGGCTGCTATTCTTAGGCTCTCTGTATTTGTATTCATCTGAGATGGCGCAAAGTTCCTCCAAAAACGTACAAAGCAAAGTGAAGTAATTACAGCCTTTCTCAGACTCCTCTGTGCCGTTTCCTGTTTCTCTGTTCTCACTCTTTACTGTGTTCTTCACTGTTATATATGTGAGGTCTGGACTCTTGTCTCACTGTCTATGGAGAGTAATCACTGAAGACTAATCTCACTGAAGACAGGAACTCATGAGAAACTGAATCACAGTCAGCGTTATTAAGTATATCAGCTGTAAGTATGTACACAGATTGAAGTGTTCCTGTAGCTCAGTTGGTAGAGCATTGCGCTAGCAACGCAAATGTTGCGGGTTCGATTCCCAGAGAGCACACACACTGACAAAAATGTATCATTTGAATGAACTGTAAGTTGCTTTGGATAAAAGTGTCTGCCAAATGTACATGTAGGTGTTTGAAATGCTAAAGACACATATACTAATCTACTGTACGCAATTACATGTGTATTAATTACATGTGTACATGTCTAGCATAAATCGAACTACTGTAAACTCAGACGAGAGTGACTAACTTCAGAAACAAACAAAGTTTAATACATCTCTCACTAGGGGTAAAACAGGCAGATTACCTGAATGTGTACTGTAATGTTCTCTTTACAGTATGCAAAACAGAGCAGGTCAAATAACTAGAAATCCAGATAATCCATTTGTATTATATAGCAAGTGAACAACACCCTGTTCCTAATGTATTGCCTAAGAAGTGTGCAGCAACTGGATACTTTGCGTTTACATAAGGCCATTAGGATTATCACATCTGAAAAGAAAACAAAATGTGGGGAGTACACAGGAATTGGGACAGCCATTGACATGGGCTCAAAAGTTACCGCAGTCTGCGTTTAGGGAACATTAAGCGTGGCTATGTTCACTACATGCCGAATGCTTTTCAAAAACAGTACCTAAAACTATGATGTAATAAACATGTGAAATAATTTTGTAAAATAATTTTGAAATAATTTGGTATAACTGTGTAAACTTTTGACAGTCCAATCAAATGTGTTAAAACAGACGTTTTCGAAATTCTGTAGCTTTCAATGGAAGCTCATATTGCAGGTGTGCAGATGTGTATACTATGCAGAGTACAGGAACTATACAATGCAAAAATGGCATGAGTAGTGTGTTTATATAGTTTGAATGAATGCAAAAGAAAGTATGAATGTAGCCTCTCTCTTAACATAGTGAAATCTGCTTGTTTTTGTTCCAATCTCATAATACAGTTACACTGTAACATCCACAGCTCCTTATCGCTCTGTTTATCCTCTCTGTCTGGACAGTACGTTACAGTCTATTAGGTGCTTTCTGAGGCCAAAAATAAGCTTGCACAAACGGTCCAGGGACTCAGATGAGCTGCACAGACTCAATGCAGAGTTCACAAGGCTGGGACGTCTGCGATCCGCTAGCTTCCCCTGGGTGAAGATGCTCTCCATAATCGATTACACTGAACAGACATCACATTTTTATTATCTACAGGAGCGAGCAGATCCTTCGCCACGGCCTCTAATCTAATTGGACATGTTATCTATTCCCAGCAGCACGGGCAGGTGGAAATCAACGGTGCTTTGTTATAAATTACTTCCTGTTTCTACATGCTCCTCATATAACCACCCAAACCTGCCCTGCTATCATCAGACAACACCCACCTCCTTCACCCCAAGACAACACAACTGACAACTTACGTACAAAAGTGCTGTAGCAGAATCAACACAGTGATGTAGTCAGATGGTAATACTGTGGTACTTTGATTTAAATCATAGCACTGTCCTGCTTAAAGCACCAGCCTAAGCTGGTTTGCTGGTTTCAGTCAAGAGTTAACAATGTCCATATTCGTATATATATAGTCATATAGTTTTTACACAGTATTGCCAGGCACCTAAAAGAATACAGTGGAACTACCATAAGAAACATCACCCCAGCTAACAGAACATTCTCTGAACACTAGCCAATGTTCTCTAAAGGTTCTCTTAAAATGATTAAAAATGCTAATTCTCGCAGTAATGTTAGTTTTTTTAACATTATCAAATGTATTAAAAAGTTATTCTTAAGTTGTTAATGTTACTGAATTTAAAAATGTTTGGTAAATGTTGTTTACAACCAAGCAATAATGTTAATAATGTCCTTCCCGGAACTTAAAAAATAACATTTTTATTGATTTTGTTTCTTAAAGGAAATGTTACAGAAATGTTCCTACAAACTACACTTGTTAGCTAGAACTACCACGGTACCATTAAAAAAACATTCAGTGTAGCAGTCTAAGTTAAGATCCAGAAGCTTCAAGTGGCTTTAGCTACACATACACATACTGGCAGAGTTTAAAAATGGTCGTGGCTAACTGGAGGTCGAGCTTGTCTAAGCATAAGGTGCAGTAATTAAAAAGGTTTTGAGTGATGTAGTCATTTTTACTGAGGCTCATAGCTGCAATAACAGTTTGTTGATTGCACCAGGAGATGTTGTCATCCGAACCCCATCTCAGCAATGAAAACTCACATCACAGATTGATTGGCGCTCATACAGCGGAATTGATGGCCAGTGTTAATTACTTACGAATGAATAATTTAGCCCTATAATGGGCGAAAAGCCCACAGTCAATAAGAAAGCGCCATCAGAAAAGATAACCGATTCCCAGAGAGACACAGGCAAGACCACTTACAGTGGAACTGGATCGTTGTTTGGGCTGTTCTCCAGCAGGCTAATTCAACTCCTCAAAGTCGCCAAATGCATGGCCCATCTACGGAGAAATATACGGATGACGTGGTTTTATCACGTATTGCAAAAGCTATAGCATAAACTAGTGTAATCATATATTTTGTATTATGCCATTGCCGAAAGAGAAAGCCAGTAAATGTTTAACTGAATTATTTAAAGAATAAAAATCTCGAATTCCGTAACTTGTTACGTTATTGATCTATTCGTTGGAGCGTGTGCGCCATCTTGTGGCGAGTCGAGGTTTTAGTCGTAATTTACCTGTCGAAAGGCGCTATCAGAGGCGGTTTTGAATGTAATGCACCGCCCTTTATATATTTTATATCACAACGTGAAAGCAACAAGACTTGATAATACTTTCATTCAAATTGACTTGAAAGGGTTTCTGTACAGTCCAGTGATGTAATGTAATTACAGGATCATGACACCCTTTGAGGGAACAACATTGAGCATGGAGACAGCACTTTGTCATTGATAAATGTAACGCACAAAACAATTGAATAGTTTAATTGTGATAGTGAACTAACAATAAGACATTTCTGCTTTTGTTTCTCTTACGCGGAATGTCCCGCGATAAATGCATCTGCGTGGGATCTCGGTGTACTTTGGAGCGTTGGCTCGCGTTGTTAGCGGACTCGCAGTGAAATAATAAAGCACCAAATTTGGTTCGACTTATGGCTTCGTTTGTTATTGTTTTAGTCTCATGCGTTTTGCTGCAGGCATTCGCAGGTAAGGCACGCAAACACGCTTTGAGCACTGACAAAGAACATTTCAGAAATGCGTGCCATTTATTTTACTCTCTAGTTCACACGTGTTCTGAAATTCCAGCATTACTCACTAATTCCCCTAAACTCTTTACCTGAAGCACCGAAGTCGGTGTTTTTAGATGAAGATAAAGCAGACAGCATTTTGTCGAGGCGCAGGCGGGCAAACGCCGGACTGTTTGAGGAGTTCCTGCAGGGAAATGTGGAGAGGGAGTGTATAGAGGAAAAGTGTGTCCTGGAGGAGGCCAGAGAAGCGTTTGAAAATGACGAAAAAACGGTGAGTGGAAGCTGAGGTTTGCCATTTGTCACCCCGCTATAGAAAACCGTTGGGGATATGGTGCTGTGTAAAAAATAGTTGAGACGAACTTATGCGTGTTTTCGCAAAAAAAGTGTTATGCTAGAGAAGGCAAAACACCCTTTTAATTTTATTTTCGTCTCAACTCAGTTTCCCCACCATCATGTCCTCTAAGGAACTCCGTATAAATGCATGTTTGGTTCATGTTTTTCAGATGGAGTTTTGGGCAAGTTATATCGGTAAGCTTTTGTTTAATCATTTACTGTCATATTTACTTAAACGCAACAACAGTGGTTTGTGCCAGCATCTAGCCACCGGTTAAAAAGCTCAATCTATGGCAGACTGTCAAATACATGAAATAAATTAATTTCAAATCTCAAATCATTAATTCAGGAAGTTCAATTCAACGAGTAAAATCAAATTCGGGAAAGTTTAATTCCGAAATACAAACCTGCATAGTATTCTTTCAAAAGATGTTAAAGTGGTTTTCTCTTAATTTTTTTAAAAGATGGAGACCAGTGTAAATCAACACCGTGTCAGAACCGAGGCACGTGTGAGGATCAGATGGGCACTTACGCTTGTAACTGCAAGCCAGGCTTTGTCGGCAAAAACTGTGAAATAGGTTAGACCAGATCTGGCATATTTAGAGGTTATGTAAATTCCTAAAGATGAACAGAAGGATGTGTTGTGCTGTTTCTCAGTGACAGCCAGACAGTGTGATGTGGATAACGGTGGCTGTGAGCATTTCTGTGTTCTGCTGGAGTCTGGTGGGGCAGACTGCCAGTGTGCGTCTGGTTACACGCTCATGGAGGACGGGTTCAGCTGTGAGCCCACAGGTCATATATTTACCTTTAAATTCCTCATGTTGATCATCCCAAAAGTTGTGGACTTCTGTTTAAACTAAGTTTGTCATATAGAGCGTTATATAACAAAATGTCGAAAGTGCCATTTACTTGAAACGATACGACAACCACACTTTGCATACAACATAGTCTTAAATGATTAAACAATCGATGTACTATTAAAATACTATTAATATATAAACAACATAATATTGATTTACAGTCCGATTACATTTTGCCCAAAAATGTTTTCCAATTGTTAAATGTTAGTGCATCATGTCTATATGATATATAGTTTATAACGTTTGTAATCTTTTATCTTGTTTGTATTTGTTGTTAGGGAAGTGTCCCTGTGGCAGAACCACTAAAACAGTTACAAGGTTATTAGACAAAGGCTTCACATCCACAACAAACACAACCGCACAATCTTCAAACAGATCGGTCGCGTCCACATCTAACGTACCCAAAACAAATAACCGGACCACCTCCACAGCTTCTAAACAGAAGGAAAGCAAAACCTTACCATCGTTCAGTAAACTCCCCAGGTGGAATCTGGATGACTATTTGATGTCCCCAGCACCAACAGAAAGTCACCCGAAAAGCAGAATTGTTGGTGGCAATCCAGCGGTACCTGGAGAAATCCCATGGCAGGTACAGGCTATGTAAATTGTAACAGTCAACAAATGTTAACTTTCATTTTTTTGCAGTAAATAGCTCATTAACTACAACTTAAAACATGATTTGTGGCCGCTAGGCGGCGCTTGTGGCTCGATCAACGCAGCAATTGTTCTGTGGCGGCTCCATACTGAGCGAGCTTTGGGTCATTACGGCTGCACACTGTCTGGTGGGGAACCAGAATGGATCGTTCTTCGTCAGAGTTGGTATGACAACACGGCAGAGCTTCACATCTGAGGAAATACTGATGAAATTTTGATCTATATAGGATTGCTCCAGGCACAGTTTGATTGGCCCATTTACAGATTGTATAGCACTTTTAAAATTAGTCAAAGGGCTAGATCACAAAAAATAAAAACTCAACATTTACTCATCTGTATGTAGAAAACCCTTATGACCTAAGTTAAGCACGTGGAGGTGTAATTCGGAAATAGGCTGTCAATATTTTGTACAACATAATCATTTATGCTCAAAAGAAGTCAGTCATATTGGTTTAGGACCACATGAGTGAAAAAATAATGTACATTTTTGAAGTGAACTATTCCTTTAAAGACATTTTTTATTTAACTAGCCTTAAAGGTAGGCAGAGGCTAGTAATAACCTAGCATAAGATCCCACCCTCCATTCAGAGTGATCTTCAAGCCACGCCCCCCCAACACATGAACGCATGCAACGTTTGCAAGTCGGACTTCGTGAGGTGCAGGACCATAAAGTGTTTATCCAATCATTGCATTGGCCCAAATATTAATATGGCATTATCAATATGAACGGTGACACAAATCACCTGTGCTCAAACAAATTCTTTCTAATATTTGAATAAAAGTTCCTTGTTTTGAGTTTTGACCTAAATTGGGTATTTTGATCGAAAACCAGTTCACATCAGACTAGACATCTATGTTTCACAGGCGAACATGACCTCAACAAGATGGAGGACACAGAGCAGAACCTAGATGTCACCCGTTCCATCCCACATCCTCGTTATGCCCCCAGATTAAGCCTGTACAATCATGACATTGCCCTGTTGCGTCTGCGCACCCCCATTCAGTTTACTAAAATGGTACGACCCATCTGCCTAGGACCCATGAGCTTCTCCAGCTCCCTCCTCCAGTCTGGATCTTTGGCTCTTGTCAGTGGCTGGGGTCGGCTGCGCTTCCAAGGACGAAGTGCAGTGATTTTACAAAAAGTTGAGTTGCCCTATGTGGACAGAACAGTGTGCAAGGAAAGCAGTAATGATCCAATTACACACTTTATGTTCTGTTCTGGTTACTCTGATACCCCTAAGGATGCGTGTCAGGGGGACAGTGGAGGACCCCATGCCATGCGTTACCATGACACCTGGTTCCTAACAGGTATCGTGAGTTGGGGAGAGGAATGTGCCAAGAAAGGAAAGTATGGTGTGTACACACAGGTCGGTAACTATTACCGTTGGATACAGTATGTGATGGGTGTTGCCAAGGAAACACTACTTGTTGATGTGGACCAATGATGTCAAGATCCTTGAGCTTGAATTTTTAAAATCCTAATGTATCCGCTTATTAAAACTTCCCTATTACAATTCGATAAGTACTATATTTAGTCTTCTTTAAGAAATGTTTCTGATACATGTTAAAAATGTAACATTTAATTCACAAGAATGTGAGTTGAGTTTGTACAGCACTGCTAAATAAATAGAATGTCATTTCTCATCCCTTAAAACATAGTTAACCTAAAAATGAAAATTCTGTTGCTATGTACTCACTGACCGATGATGACAATTTTTATTTTTAAGCGAACTGTCCCTTTAAGGCCAGGCTGACCAATGAGAATCGTGACTATGCCTCTTCGCCGTAGCATCTGCATAATCAATAATTACCCTCAGTGAACAGAAGCACTATTTTTTTCTAACAAAAGGATAAGTAGATTGCTACACGATAAGAACATTTGACTTGTGTGAGGATAACTCAATTTCGCATTCTGACAGCAAGAACAAAAACGCAGCTTTTAGCTTTGAACTGCCGCTGCCTTCAAAGGGAAAAGGAGGGAATTGTGAAGGGATAACTGACACTAGAAACCTACTTAAGATTTCAACAGCATGTTTAAAAAGACTCGTGCCCCAGTTCGGAAAATCTCCGGATCTAACACATAAGCACCGGAGGCGTCCGATCACTTGCGTCGCGCCTGTGAAAGCACTCATCTTTTCATCATGTGGGTTGAGTTTCTGGAATGTACCAATACAAACGCTTTTCATAATATGGGGGAGAAAATTGACAGAAAATGATTCCAATTTAACGTGATTTTGAAGCGTGTGTTGAGACACACAAAACCACTTCTAAAGAAAACAAATTTTCTATGTATAGACTCTTAACCTTACTTTGATATAGCCTTTATAACAACCATGCCATGTGACAAACTGTCCACGTCTCCCTTTGACATTGACTCTACCCTCTTTCTTAAACTCTTGTTGTAGAGCAAGTGGGGTTTCTGTTGATTAAGCTATTATTGAACTATTACTATTAAATTATTGTAATAAAATGTATTTCTTTAAATTTCAACAGGCTGTACAAACAGAGAATATTGTTACAGTTACAATACTGTCAATAAATGTACATTCCTTTAAAAACACTCATTTAAAAGCCAGATTCCTCCCCCAGCTCCAGAATTTGATAAAATGCTTTTAGACAGTAACATGAATAGGCATAAATATACAGTAAGCAAAGCTGACAGTGTATATGGATGGTTCCATTTAAGAATAGCACAGGTTATGTATTAAATTACAGTATGTTGTGGGGTGCGTCTCATTTGGAGTTGTGAATCTGGGTGGGTGTTGGGAGTTCTGCGCTGGAAGGGAACAACTTGATAACGAAATAAATAAATGAACAGCATAAGAGATATATACTCAAGAGTATTTCCTCCTGCAGTTCATTTCCACTTCAAACGGCGCTATATCAAAGTCAGACCTCCAACCGGGAGCCTAATTTTATGTATTAAATTCATATAAGTTTGCAATCAATATTTAATTAAGCATTCAAAACAGTGGCTATGTTTAATGTTTTCTGTATGATCTCCCTTAATAAGACACATTCATCAACACGGCTCTGATTCTGCAGTCGCACATTGCCGTAACTGTATGAAACAAGTAATGTGAACACGCATGCATTTAAAAACAGTTTCCGTTCACACTCCCTCACGATTCCGGATTAATTCCTGTTCATTTACATTTATATTCTTGGCCCCCAAAGTCAACACTGAATTGTCTGTCTTTGAATTGCCAGAGTTCATTCTCCATGTAAAGTGCCCAACAAAAACAGTTGGAACAGTCTGCTAAATTGAAAAAAGGTCAGATTTGATGGCATGCAAAATTCAGCTGGTTTTTAAAGCTGTGGAGAGATGCAAAAGGCCACAAAGTAAATCCGTGTGCCCTCAATAAAGTGCTTATAAAGAATATTTTCTGAGGTAATAGAAGCCAGTGCATGAAAACTGCAAAATCGGCATTAAACAAATGAAAAAGTTTAAGGGCTAAGATAAAGATTATGAGGGAAAGGCATTATGGCACGGCATGGTTTGGCATTGAGGCTCACCGGGTGAGCTCCTTCTGTTCAATAAGGATAAATATGACACTAACAGTACACAATAAATAACAGCACAAATGTGTGTGGGTACATTTAAAAAATCTAAGTCATTTACAAACAGAACGTTTCATAGGCCCATGAGGGTTAACTGTGAACACAGCAATAGTGTCTGGTATGAGGGCCTTGAGTCATTAAAAACAAGTGTTAAATCTATTGGGACGATCCCAAAAGATCCCAAAAAAACACGTTCTTCATTTAATCAAGTCAGGAGGACTGAAGTGCTCAGGCAGAGGGGAGATCTTTCGGAGCGCTCTCTAGGAATGCCGGAGGGGCTGGAGGTCACTTGTAAGATGACTGTCCTCACATATATAGTTTGAAATATAAAAAACAGCGGTTGAGCATTGTGATAGCATCTGTCAATGAAGGCCAGTACAAGAACATTGGAAGAACTTTGGAATATTCGGAATACCATCCTGCTGAATCCATGACGCTCACAAGGAGGTAGACACGCACAATCCGAGTCAATATGTGTTCGTGTGAAGGTCCAAGAAGGTCCGAGGACAGAAGAATTCTTTACGGTGAGCTGAGCTTCCGTGTCTTTCGATTCCCTGGATCTGCAGAGAAGATATGCCAGTATGGATCATTCCCAACACGACACAAGAAAATTCATCAACTTTTGTCACATAAGACACATTTTTCCAGCTGATCGTTAAAAACGCAACATGGTCGTCTCTTCCGTGGCTACATTAAAGAGATATGAATGGATTATGGTAAGATGTGAAAACAAGGCCAGTGCTGAAAGGTCAATAGTATAGCTCAAAAAAAAACCAGCAAGGAACTACACATGTAATATTAATATAGACAGATTAAATGTGTATCAATGATCTAAAAATGCAGTAAAACAAATTAATATAAATGAATAAACACTGTAGCACAATTAAGTAATAAAGCACATAATAAATAATGTAATAAATTTGATTACGGTTGCTTTGATTACGGTTAATTTGTTGCGCGGCATGATTATTGCTTGTTGTGAGGACTTTCTTTAATAAACTAAGTGTTAAAACCACATTTGATTTCATTTTGTTTTTTGATTTCACCAACGTGGTTTGTCATTTCCAAGAGAATGGTGCTGTGGGGTCCTGCAGGGCTATAATCCGTCTCTGTAATCAAAGGCAGTAGATATCCAAATGGTGTCTCACCTCCGAGCCTGCTGGAGTGATTTTTGATGCTGTCTCCCAGAATGCCCTGGAGGTTGTCAGCAGGGATTCGGCCTTCCTGTCTGCGACTCAGATTTTTCACAAGCCTGTGAAAGTAAACAACCACACTGTTTCACGGCAAACCAATAAACTAAACTAAACTAAACCCTTTCCATATATATATATATGTATATATATATATACATATATGTGTGTATATATATATATATATATATACACCCTCTGGTAGTTGCCTGGAGCCCTTTATCACACACATCACTCACCACTGGCCATCATTCTCCTCATGCTGCAGTTGGATGACATCACCACATTTAATAATCAAGCTATCTGGCCCGTTTTTCCAGTCGACAAAAGCCCTGTATCTGCCGGGCACCTGAAGCAAACAGATATAGACGTAAAGGCTATGAAAGGGGCGTGTCGTTACAATGCCATGCCTTAAACAATTCACCTCACCATGCCACCCCCTAAACCAGTGATCTCACCATGCCACGCCCCAAATATGCCTCTCACCAGATGCAGGGCAGCCTCTTCCTCCTCAGTGTCAGACGGGTTAGAGAGGCTGTTTGCTCCACTCCAGTCCTCCAGACCTTCACAGATATCTACAGAATAGGGTGCTCCCGGCCAGCCTATCACACACACACGCGCATGTAAATCCCTACAGTCTAATATATTCTGGACATCAGCATTAGCCTAACTGACAGCATGCTAGAGCTAAGAAAGAGATTGTGTGTGTGACATGCAACAGCTCAAAGGTATTTTAATGATTATGTATTCAGCTTTAGGACTGTGGGTGTTTGGGAGTGCAGTACTCACTGCGTCTGTTGCGCTGGCGCTGGTGAGGGCCGCTGAGCGGGTCTGGGCTGCTCTGACCCGACTCACTCCCCTCTGAGCTGACGGACGCTCTTGGCTGCTTGCTGTGGGACAAAAGCACAACTTCAAGTCAATAAACATACACGTGTACACACACACAATCTCTGTAAAATAAGAGCCAAACCAACCATCAGCTCAGCATAACCCATGTAAGAAGCTGGCAGATATGGATAGATGGCAGTTGAATTTTGGCAGTTGCAGGGGTGTAGCAACCATTATAGCTGACATGAGTCAAGGTGGTAATGTTTATAATGTGCCCCTGCATTTCAGCATGAGGACATGCTGATACAAAATGAAGTGAAAAGTAGTAGTAAACAGTCTACATCTACAGATTTGTTTAGATATTGCTCATGAGCTAGTTCTTTATCATATCTGTCTAGACCTCACAAAACAAAGCTTTCTTCAAAGCACTGTTGGACAGCCAAAACAATAAAGTCAAACCAAACTCTGTCAGTGTTCGATTTCGTTTGCATTTCATGCAGAACAAACGCAGAAATGGGGTTGCAAAGCCTCTCCCTGTTTCGCAGATGAGCACTGCACTGCTGGTGTGGTATGTGATGGAGGTTAGCGCGAGGCTGAAGCAGCCCGGTATGTGACGGAGCGCAGATTGGTGAGACCCTCTCCCGCCTGCTTTACCACTGAGCGTCACTGTCGCTGAGAGGGGCGAGTGAGGCGTGGGCTCCGAGCGCGAAGGCACACACACACGCCCCCCGACAGGGACACAAGGTCCAGACGGGGCAGGCAGCCCTTAAGGACCCCACGGGGAGGCCGCACGGCCCTGCAGGAGGACAGGCAACCATACACAGCGGCTTCATCCTCCATCATCATCATAATCATCAGAAACTTCTTACACTTTACACCTTCATCTAGATTTAGTAACATGGTCATACTTACTAACACGAGACATTGTGAATGTATTCAGGTTCCACACAGGCAAGTACAAAAGATTGTATGTCAGACTTACACACAGGGTTCAAAATGAACACTCCAAACGAGTGTAAAAACACGCCGCAATGTAAACGATGCAATGTAACTTATCTGAACAAAATTACAATGTGCATTTTAATTTTTTATGTTATTATGAGATGTGGAAATCTCTTACATTACTACATATTTTACTGCGTATTTTAAAATTCTAATCAAACAAAATACAATTTCATAAATGCATATTAATGGCTGGTAGGTGAATTTATGGCAGGTGGAGTTGATTTTGTACCCTGCTTACACATAATATGCACACATTGCTAAAGCAGGGGCTATAAAAGCGGGTCGGGTTCTAAAGCTGTGTGGCACGATTCTGGAGAAAAAGTGTCCAGTACTATAGATTTAATACAGCTAAAAGCAGCTGAAAGCTGATCTAAGCCAAGGGATGAAAGAAAGAGAGGGACTGGCCATGAGTGTTGAGTGTTGGGTTCGATCAGGGATTATGTTCTGCAGTGGATTCTTACCTCACTGAGAGGGGCGGAGACAGCTGCATCTGATCTGAGACTCCAGCAGAATGACACAACTCCTCTAGACCAATAAGAGAGGACGACAGATGACTCAACGTGCACAAGTGGAAAAATAGACATTCAAATCTGGGAAATGTGTTGACACCTTTGAGTTGTTTCTGCTGATTGGTCAGGATCTTTCTGATCTCATTCAGCCAGGCAATCTTCACCTCCACTGTGGGTGCCTGTGACACAGGCAAGGGTGTGTAATTGTAATCAAAGTTAATGGCCTTAAAGGGACAGTTCACTCAAAATTAAAATTCTGTCATTATTTACTCATCATCAAGTTTCCCACATGACGTTATCCGACACCGAGGGTGAGTAAATAAAAACAGATGCTTCATTATTGGCGTACTAACTGTTCTTTTAAACATGTTTACCTGTATCAGGTAGACCTCTTCTCTACCGCTGTACCAGATCTCAAACTTCTTCACATCTCCTTTAACATTTTCTGTGATGCCTACTGCACTCATCTGCCAGAAACACAGCAAGCGTTTACGCTCACAAAAAACAAGCAACTGTGAAAACACACAGCTCATTACCCTCACTGGCTCATTACACGCACTTTATATTTACATTGAAGCATTTGACAGATGCTTTTATTCAAAGTGACTTGCCGTGCAAATGTTTCTTGAGCAACAAAAACATTAAACTGAACTACAGGAACATTTAACTGAACTGCAGGCACATTTAACTGAACTGCAGGCACATTTAACTGAACTACAGGGACATTTAACTGAACTACAGGCACATTTAACTGAACTATAGGGACATTTAACTGAACTACAGGAACATTTCACTGAACTACAGGGACATTTCACTGAACTACAGGGACATTTCACTGAACTACAGGGACATTTCACTGAACTACAGAAACATTAAACGGAATTACATGAGCATTTAATTGAACAACAGGAACATTTAACTGACCTACAGAAACATTTTGAGAACTACAGGAACATTAAACTGAATTAAATGAGCATTTAACTGACCTACAGAAACGTTTAGCTGAGCCACATGAACAGTTGCACATAAACACATACAAAAGGACCAGTGATTTAGCGCTACATTGTCATCAATAACAGACAATAACAGATGGAGCTATGGCAGCAGTCATGTTATCATGAGAAAACAGCCTGACATACAGAAATGTATGCAAATGCGACACAGGCAGGGCTGTTTCTGATGCAGTTGGAGATCATATGCATTCACAGCGGGTGATGCTACCTTGAGACAGTGCTTGAAGCTGTAGGAGGGCGTCTTGTCAGCGTTTTCTCCATGCTCCTCTCGCCGTTTGCAGAAAAGGAGAGCGTGCTCATGCAGGAATAAGTGTCTCTGCATGGGCTTGAAGCGGGCCAGCTCCTTCACCCGAGTCGGACCCTTCTTATGGCTGATCCACACGCTAAAGGAGCCCTGCATTAACACCCGGCCCAGATCACTGAGATCTCCCTGCAACATTCAGCACGTTAGCATATTAACCACACTCACAGACACTCAAACTCACATGCTTGCATTAATTTCGTAAACAGCTCACTTCATATCCAGTTATGGCAATCTGGTGCATTGAATCATTGACTGATTTAAGTAGATCCAGCATGGCTGCTAGCGCCCCCTGCAGCTCAGAAACCCTCTCACAGCCTGAGCTGTACTTTAAGAGCTCCTATTGTCAAACACACAGACACATTCTTGACTACTAGACTAAAAAACATTTTATCTAAAAATAATCATAAAATTATTGCTTTGTAATTTTTACTCTATAATTCTAAATCTGTTTGAGAACCCATACAAGTCACAGCTTCTGAATGCAGTTGGAGGTCTTTTATGGATTTAAATGTAACAGACTAATACATGGTTGCTGTCTGCCTTAGACGTATTAGACTTTTATTAGACTTATAATAAAAGACTTTATTATCAAGATTTAAAATTATTTTAAACTTTATTGACTTTATTATCTACATTTATAGATAAGACTAGATTTATTAGACTAGGCTTTTATTGATGTTTACTTAAATTAGCATTGATTAACTTTTTAAACAGTTGAAACTCACACCTTCAGTAGGAGCTGGTACTTGGTAAGACGCTGGACTGGTTTCAGCAGGTATGAGTCCAGAGCCAGTTTGTGTTCCAGCTTCTTCTGGCATTCCTGAGACATACAGCACACTTCTCAGTTTTTAGTATTTTACAGTTGCACAGTGATGCTCTGCTAGGTTTTTGTACAGGCAAATGGAGTTTTTAATACCTGGAAGAAACGACAGTCAGAAAACTGTCTCCATAGGGACTCCGACCGAGGCTTGTTCTGACAGTAACATTTATACAGATGGAAATGTTCTTTCTGAAAACATACAGATATTTTGAGTTGGATCTGTTTTGTGAAAACACACTGACCTGACCACTAATCTAAATCTATGTCTGAATTCCGCACCCTTTCCAGAAAACATGCCCCTACAGCCTCGGGAGTCTCCAGACAGCCTTCCAGATCCTGCAGAAACACACTATGGAACAAAAACCAGCAGGTCAGATTCTTTGGCTACTGTTTTTGGGAAATGCATTGTGGGAAATTCATTATATTATATGCTGTTCCGCAGTGATCAGTCTCTACCCTTTACCTGTATATATGTATATATCATGGAATATGTATATTGTATGTATATTGGAATGCATACATATTCCATATGTATGGAATAAAACTAGCATGCACAACAAATGTAGTATGCACTACTCATCTAGTGTGCACAACATTAAGTATTCACTACAAATGTAGTTTGTGCATTACATATCTAATATGCACTACATACTACACTACATCTAGTATGCACTAGAAATGTAGTATGCAAAACACCTAGTATGCAAAATTGCATGCATAAATAGCAGCTAGTTTGGTTCCTTATTTTCCATTCACACTTTCCAAGTCTTTCTCTGTCTCTGTGATAGATTGATAAGTTGGACTGACACAGAGGTCACCCAGCTGTCGATCAGAGCCGCTTTCTCTGCATACAAGTTCCCTTCCAGCTGAGTCCTCATGGGCTTAATGAAATCCTTATTTGACCAACAGCCATTTAGCTGTAATTAAAGTGCTTTAATTGGCAGAGCGGCCTCCTGCAGTCAACCAATTTGGCAATTTGCCTCAGTTGGGAAGAAGACCCAGCAGGCAAGACAGGTTTCAAAGGCACAGAGGAACACAGCTGTATACACTGATAAGTTTCCTTTAAAATTGGTGGGTTATGAAGATGTCTTGAAGTCAAAACTGTGAATGTGCAGTTGTGCCTAATTCCCAGACTCGGGGATTTGCTCCTTTATCTCTCAGTAAACAGAATCATATTTCAGTCTTCAGCTATTGTTTACACATGGCTCCCTCTGATGAAGTTTAGCGAAAAGTCTGTGTGTATCTGTGTGGGGTCTTGCCTGCTATGGAAATTGTAGATATCAGGCAGGTTTCCGAACAGCACGTCTCTCTTATTGCAAAGACTTGTTGGCAGAAGGGAAGCGAGTGACGGATTCTCCATCTCTTCCCTGTAGCCCTGTAAGTCCAAAAATATCAAGAATGGATTACGATGCAGTTTCAATTTGAACTTTATTAGTCTGTACTACTTAATTAACCTGCAGTACGTGATTAACCGCTATTAATATCAAATCCACCTCTTGGAAACGTCTGCAGAATTACCCAGAAGAAGCTGGTGTTCATAGGCCTGACAGGGATATAATGTTCCCTGAGGTGAATAAAGCTGGAGAGATGATGGTCTACATAAACAAATCCATCCCATGCCCAACTCTCCGCTCAATGCCATAATTCACAACATTGAACAGAAATAAATGAACACGAACGAAGATCTTCCTACCAGGAGAACAGCCAGCAGCTCCTCCACATAGATCCTCTCGGTCTCTATCAGCTCATTCATCACATGCCTGAGGTCACATGTTTACAGGATCATCACACATCAGTGTTTATTTCAGGCTAGAGACAGTGTGACTTGTGGAAGTCATACAGCAGACTCACCGTTTGAGTAGCTCAGTGCTGTCCTCTCCATCTATACAGTACGGGGGAGAGCTGGGAGTCTGATAGTCATGAATCACCTCGATCTGATTCAGACAGAAAAACACTCAATGATTTCCTCTCTCTCTCTCTCTCTCTCTCTCTCTCCCCATCCATCCATATATATATATATATATATATATATGAGACTGCTCTCTCTCTCTCTCTCTCCCCATCCATCATCCATCCATCCATCCATATATATATATATATATATATATATGACTGCTGTATATCACTTCTACTATTGGTAGTAAAAGAGCAAATACAACCTCCACACTGAATTTTCTGCCCTAAAAGGAAGAAGTGACGCTCACCTTCCTGGAGTTTGGGCTTTTCCTTGATGTTTTTTTGCCTGGCAGTGGGAGGTCAAAGGTGAACTTTAAACTGGAATTAAAATCTGGTTTAGAAGACACAGAATGTTAAAATATTAATAAATACATATTATAATATAATGTCAATTATAAATATAAACTATATTAAAATAAAGTCTGGTCATTCTATTATTATTAATTACTATTATTTTCTATTATCATTATTATTATCATTAATAATATAATAATAATAAACAGCTACTGTAAGTACTTCAAGACTACTGAAAGCATGAAGATTTCTCTCTCCTTACATCAAATATCACATTAGGGCTTGTATTGTAAGATGTGTGTGACTTATCAATGTGTGCAGACGTCTCTTATGTTGCTCTAGGTGTACAGATGCAAAATATTTCAGGCTTTCTGTTGTTTATGCAGGTGTGGATGAGGTGGATGTAGCTGTGGTGCATTTGTAAAAATGAATTGTGGGTCGATTGTCCTACATTCAGTTTCCACAATGCAATTCACTGTGAAGCTTTGATCACGTTTTGACAGATTTATTACAGGGTTTTAAATAAACTTTATTCTGCGGCAAGTGATATACACTGTTTAGATTCATCTCTCAGATAAGGAATATTTAATGCGCTTCAAAGGAAGCATTAACTATTTATAAGATCACAAGCAATCTTGGGTAAAAACCTATTGAGGATAAAAAAACGAAGTTGTCTTTTTTTCAAGCCCTTGTACTGGCACATACCATGTTTAGGAGAGAAGAGGGGGGATTTTGAACGTGGTGGGTTTTCTGGCCGAGGGGTCACCAGTTGGACTGGCCGCACAAGTTTGTCCGCCAGCTTCCTCAGGCAGTTCTGTCTGGACTGAATCAAAACCTGCACAGAACTATGCTTCTCAAATGTCTTCTCTATATGAGCCTGGAACACATATGAGCAAAGATAACACACTCACATTGCCATTCAGCAATCAGTGATAAGTGCCATAAATAAGACAACCAATAAAGCTGTTGTACTTCATTAATATTAAGAGCAAAATGATAATTTTCCAACAACTGCTGTTTTTTAGGATTAACATTGGTGTTTACCTGTAGATAAGGAGTGAGCACAGATTCATACTCTAGAAAAAGCACATCAGAGCCTGCAATGAGGAGTGTTGGCGCCCCCTCCTGGAACTTCTCGATATCTCGAAGAGCAGCCTGCGCCCCCTCTTTAGACTGGAATTTATCCACCTGCTGATTGGCCAGGAGGTAAGCCCCGTCATCACACCAGCGCTGCGCCTGGGCCACAAATATAACAAACAATAATATCACAAAAACTAACACTGGAATATCATGAAATTGCCGGAAGGTTTTCTAAATACAAAAACAAAGCATTTTAATATGAAGTTTAATATGATTGATTTGAAATGTTACAATCACTCCTAACCCGATCTTCTATTGGTCAGATAAACAGACTGTCCAGCCCCAAACTCAAACAACTGGCTATGACTTTTGAGACTTAACAAGAGCAATATTTTGATAGTATGGGGACAATTCATTGACGCTTTTGGGGGCAATTAATCTATGAACGCCTTACTGATGGTGTGATGTCTGTGCATATTATGTTGAAATAAGAGAAAGTACTTTTAATAAAGAAATTAAATGACACATTTTACCCTTAACAAACCTCATAACATTTTCTACCTAATGTAAAGCACAATGGAAATAAATATATTACTTGCGCGTACATGTCTTTAAAATAAAATAAAATAAAATTGTGTGTAAAGTGTGACTCCACCTCTTCAAGGCGCCGCAGTAAGGCCTGTGTCTGCACGAGTGTGTGGCGTTTTGTACTGAGGGCAGAGGTCAGATTGTCACACTGATATCTGAGTTCATTACAGCGCTGGATGATCAGAGCCATGGCGTAGTGATGCCCAGCAGCCAGCTGATGACCATGCAGGATCAGAACCTGAGCCCGCCCCATCTCATCCTTTAAAACACACACACGTCTGTCAGAAAGATCTGTACACTGAGTGTCTGCACATACAACACAAACAGCCAGACATAATGCAGCTACCTGTGCACGTTTCTCCAGGCTGTCCAGTTCTCTGGCGGTCTGCTCCGTCTGGATCAGAGATTCTCCTGTAATGCTTACCTTCCTTTCCAGAGCTCGTAACTTCTCTAAAGAGCTCTCCATCTGACAGAAACAAATAAATACATTAAATGCATTCAAATGATTCTTAAAAACATGTTTTGTTTTAAAACTTTTCGTGATTACTTTTCAAATTAGACACAGTGCAGAAATGCTAATATCATTGGATCTTGTTTGAGACATTTGCAAAGTGAGCTGTCATGGTTTGTAAGCCAAGGGTGTATTCATGTAAACTTTCTCTATTTGAACAGATGTATGAGACAGAGAATCAGGACACCTCCTGAAAGCTGCGCTCATATCTCAACAGTTGTAAATACTGCTGCAGTTTGAGGTGGTGTTTGTCAAAGAAGCCATCAAAAGCCATCTCCATATCAGAGAGCTGAGCCAGCAGCCTGCAGGGACAAACACAGGTGTCAGAACCTCAAGTTCACATCCAGAAAAATCATTTTGGAGATGAAAAGGTACCGAAAGAGCGCTTTTTGATAAATTTGACAGAACTTTTAAATGATGTGAGATTACGTTCTAAAAACGTTTCCTGTTAGCTTGGTAAGAAGATTAAAAGCTAGCATCAAACTTTATACCTCTGCATGGTATCCCAGTCCTGGGTTATATCCCAGCTCGTGTCTGAGTTCCCCTCCTTCCTGGAAGTCTCCAAGTTAGAGAGCAGCTGTCGGCCCTCCCTCATCACTGACCTGATGGCATCCTGTACCCACAAACAACAAAGGTCAAAGATTATAGAATTAACAAGACACATCAGTTCTATTACTATGAATAGGGAAAAGCGCAATGCTCAATTTAGCTGCCCTAGCAAATAAAGTCCCGCCTTCAAGCAGAAAGACCCAATCATCAATGATTAGACAGTAACATTCTCTGGGGGGGGGCATAATTGCATAATTGTTAATAGTTTACGTTGACCTTAACCAGAGATGTGCGTCTTCCCCATTTAAGTTGCCTGGGCTTTTATGACTAAAACAGCTGCCCAGAGTCATTGCAAAGATGGCCGCTGAGTACAGAGACTTTCCTAAAGGGACTCTGCTAAGGTCTGATACATGTCAGTTTAAGGTTTTATCTGCATATACTTTTTATTGTTTTTCTGGACCAAATGCCTGATTACCATAGCTATTACAAATCAACAATAATCATTGTTTAACGGGATTAAAAGTTACTGGGTTCCTCACATGCGGTATAACGAGTGCTTCTGATGTGCTGTACCTTCAGTCTCCTGTATTTCTCAGTGTGAGACAGCAGCAGAAGCTCAATAGCATTGCACTCCTCTGATAACTGTGTTTCGGCCAGCTCTGTACCGAAGGCCTGCAGCATCTGAGCGATGTCCTTTACCATCACTGCGAAACTCTCAATGGCCTGTGAAGAGCATGGAAACCATCTCACTTGAAGTTATATTTCTGTCCATTGACGTTACTGTAATGGTATTGCATTGAACGTTACTGTTCTCAAAACGATCCAGTTGCTGTGGCAGTAGTCGAGAGTGCCTCCAAACTCTGAGGTCAGCTGGTTCTCATCAATGTAGCGCAGAAGATCTGTGACTGAGCTGAGCATCACCACCTACACAGAAGCACATACAGAACACACAGGTTGACACGATGATACTGCGGGTCAGATAGACTGTAAATGACAGAAGATGAGGTTGTATGGAGTCATACAGGCATTTTGAGCATGAAGTCTTCCTGACTAAAGCGGAAGCCGAGATCAGTGACAGTCCGCTGAAAGAAGCTGGTCGGTCTTAGCACCAACACCAGATGCAGGTTTCCAGGGAATGAAGCCTAGAGAGAGAGGATCAAATCAGCAGCCTGCCGGATAAACAGGTTAAGACCACCACAGACTGGTAAGATAGAGAGGGATGCGAAACAAAAAACAAGATAAATAAAAGATAAACAGATTAGACAGAAAGGTGGCACAGGCTGGTTTTGGGCTTTAGGTAAAATATCTTTAAAACTTGTGTACTATACTTGTTTTTTTCACTTAAGAACAGGCCAGTATTCTGATGTGATATAAATGCATTTTAAAAGCACAAATATTCCGAATTGTATAATAATTGTAAAAAAGTAAATCTAATTTTAAGATTTTAAATAAAGTATAGCATGTCACACATACTGCCGTTTAGATTAAATCACAGTTTACATTTTTAAATCGAATTCTTTCTACAGTGACAACACTGGAAAAATTCCAATGTTACTTTAAATCCTGTACTATCAATTATTACCAAAACTGTACACAACACATAACTTATATAGTCAATGACAAGTGACAATCAGTCACGAGACACTTCCTGGAGAACCTGTCAATCAAACTAACCTTACTAAGTAAAATTAAATTACCCGCCTAACATCAACATCCAGTGATAACTATTGTAACTTTATTACACCTGAGGATGAAGCAGTATCGATACATCAAGAGCAGGCACGTGCTGTGATGACAAGACACGGGTTCGAAAACACGCCGCATGTGTAATTAGGACGAAACTGAGTGCAGTGGCTTATATACTGCTTTGAAAGCAGAAACAATGGACACCAAGGTCTCAAGCTTTGTGACATTTCATCTAAGCAGTTGAACGTGGTAAGGAAATCGGTCTTGACATTGAGTTGTCCTTACGTGTTTGTAAACAGCAGCGACGTCTGCGGCAATTATGACATCGGATGTACCTTTTCATTCGTTATAATACCTTGCATGCGTTACATGACAAAACAATCCGTTCGGTTGCAGACATGGGTCGAATGACTAAGCTAAATATCCCCGTCTCGCCGCAGTGTAGCGATCCAGCTGCCGCATTCTGCCCGCCGAACTAAACTTCAGTTTAACTCCTCAGGCTTACAGAAAACTACCACAGACATTACCGTGCTCCGGCGCATCCTGGGAAATCCTCGCCTGTAGTTTCGCTCACTCGTCGTTACGGATGTTTTAAAGACATGAGCGGAGCTTCTAACCTCGCCCATCCTGTCTTGGCAGACCGGTGCCCGGTGCAGTGAACGGTCTGCAGGATGCATCGCCGCAGCGTTACTGCTGCAGCTGGAGGGTGGCAGCACCGTCTGCATTGTCTCTCTCCTGCTCTCACCTCTCCCTCGCCCCAAGAGCGTCATCATGTAAAAACCTGCGCAGAGTTTGTGCTAACTCACGCGTTCCCTTCAGTGAGCTTGGGTTTCACACACTGAGCTTACAAAACATCTGTCTATCGACATAGATATAGACATATATACTGCATATATATATATAATTATATATAACCTCCTATATGCAAACTTATATGTAAGAGATGCTGCATTTATAGAACTGGGCGTTCTCCAAGTACACTGTAGTGATCTGCGTCAAATAACTTCAGCACCGCGGACAGCTACAAGGCCGACAGCTCCGTTTCAGCTCCGTTCCGTTTCAGCATAAATAGTCATTATAAAGTTAACGGCCGACGGGAAGATGTTTATTTAAACATATTATTTAAAATAAACATAAAAACACAAACAGAACATCTCTAACCGTTTGCTTTTATTGATACAGATTTAAAAAAAAATTAGAAATAGAGGAAAATTATTAACCAATGTCTCACCGCAATTCTGGCCAGTGCTGTTTTGATCGAGGTCCAAGTATCCAGTCTTCGGTCTAAAATGATGATAAATTTTACACCAGGCTGCCGTGCTCTGGAAACACGTGAACATGTTTGCATTTGCATTTCAGAGGGTACAATTTGATCCTGAAAATTTTAAGTATACTGACCGTGTTATATTGTTTAAATGTGACCAAGACCTTGTCAAAATGTTTGTGCGTATACCATACTAACTGTACCGCAGTACACATAACGCATACATTTATTGTAAAAGCTCAATTTGGGTACAGGCCGGTTGCAAGTGAAGTGAATACGTAAGGGACTACCGCTGTACTGCATTGCAGTGAGACGGAGCGGGTTGTGTATATTAAACACAGACCTCGGAATCAGTGTGAGGTATGAGAGAACTTTGGCCAGCGCTTCTTCGGGAATGTCACTGAAAGCAGAGCATTCTGGGAGAGTGATGACGACACTAGAATCCTCACCACGACCCCCTGCAATTAAAACAAACATTTTTCATTATCAGCTGTCTGCCAACAACAGTTTGAAGTTAATGCTGTAAAAGTGTAAGATCTGTTTTAACAAGCTTTTCTGATGTGTTGAGATGATCCATTCATCAATACGCACAGTGTTATTAATTGCCATCCAAAAGTATACAAAATTACTGTATGTACTATGTACAATGCCGCAAAATCAATTTCTGAGAGATCGGATAAATGACCAGATGAAGTTCAAAATTGAAACCCCACCTGATAAATAGGCCACTTGTTTCTCAATGTAGCCAGCCACCTCCTGCATACTCACAGGGACTGTTACCTCTGAGGAGATAATGAAGAGGAGTCATATGAATAACACATCAGCCAAGTGTGGGTCATGTTGCTGTGAGTTTGTGTGACAAAACCAACCCAGCTCTGCTGTGGCGCAAGTGTGGAAACACCGCCACCTCGTGTTCACGTGTGCACACAACAAGCTGTAATTTATAGTGCTATATAAAATTCACAAGATAGTTTAAGTGACTGCTCAGAGAGCGACTAGACGAGTGAGGCGTGTGCACTAAGTCAGATGCGTTCCTGTCTGCATAGCCGTCAAAATGGATCGTAGCCAGAGACGGAGGTATCAAAGACAGCGGTTCAGTTTCCCTCGTGTTATGCCACAATACACTGACAGAGGAAGCTAACAATAGAGGACGTGTTCAAATTACATAATGGACCAGAATTGATCCGGTCTCCAGTGACTTCACAATGAACACACTTCCTGTGTCTGCGACAGGCAAAACCAGATAGATTCCGCAAAGTGAAATTTTATACGCTATACGGAATATTGATTATTATGTACAATCGAGTTACCTATGAACGTTTACATTATTTCTCGTACTGTTAAACATCGTATAAGTAATGTGTAACCACACTTATTGAAAACGTGTGTGATTATCATCGCGCTTTCAATACACAGTCGTGTCCAATAGAAATGCTATGATATGAAATACTTTAAGGACAACAATTTTAACAGTATTATGTCACAAACTGTCACCAGGCACAACACAACAATGAATTTAAAAGCAAACATTAGGTGTCTGAAAGCTTTATGGTGCACAACTATATGTAGTGTATGTTTTCAATGATCATCAACATTAGCAAATTACTTAAAAGCAAATTATGGAAGACTGTTAAGAGTCTATGAAGTCACCAAGTCACTATTAAGTCACTATTAAGTCACTAAGTGTTTTTCTAATGCCACTTCAGGTGCACCACTCAAAACACACACACACACACACACACACACACACACACACACACACACAGCACTTCTTGTCAGTGGTAACTTCAAACAGCAGCTCTTTCCTAAAACAACATTGGGGAAATGCTCCTTTCAGGGCGTGTACAAAGAAATCAGCCACAGCCTGTTTAAAACAAACATGTCACACTGTTCATGTAAGCACATCTTTGCTTAGAGAGCTTCCACGTATATAAAACTGTCAAACTTCATTCATAATTAATAACCAGTGAACATGTTATAGAATAGCAGTTGTTTTCCTAAAGCAAATACTGCTATTTGGTTTCAAATGTAAGGCTTATATTTCGAAATAAATTGATGCGTTTTTGAGGAAGAATTGGAACAGCACAGTTTTCAGTAAACAACGTCTAAACTTGAAACTAATTATGTTTTTCTGCGCTATGCTTTCTATTTCCAAAGTCAGATCTCATGCACATAAAAAAACCTGCAAATTCACCATGTTTCCACACTTTTCACTGTTTTGTGTATTAAACAGATATTTTTCCTAAATGTTGAGAAGATTAGCTGAATGGCTTTATATTTAAAAACATCAGCAAACGAAACATCACAGACGGTTAAAGGCTTGAAAGTGTTTTAGATACATCTGCACCAAAAAGTATTTAACTTAAGTCACACTTATTTAATGGGGTTGCAGTGGAAGATGCTTTACAAAAGAAGACTAAGACTAAGTTGTGGAACATGTCTATAGTCCATGTGATAAACAACATCTGTGGTTATTCTAGCAGTGCAACTGTGTAACTGAAGGGCCATAATTTGTTTGGTTTATTTTGATACTTTATCATCTATGATATTTATATACTTTTATATATTTTCATTTAAATGTTAAAATACTGTACCTTTTCAGGTCACTACGTTTGGATCAAATATGGTTGTCATGATTGAAATGAAACTAAAATCCGACACTGAAGACTTCTAATTTTTACTCACACGCGTACACAAAAACATGTAAATATTGTCCTGCAGCGAGACTGTAGGAATGAAGAGCTCAACACACAAACAGCTTCACTGACAAGCAGCTGATTTAAAAGGTGAAATCAGACAGAGTTTATGAAACATTACACAGGTCATACTCACAGGTTATTTTTCAGATCAAATGAATTAAGTGATACGTTTGGTTCAGGTTACGTGAAGCATACTAACATTCTACATTACTACAGCAGAAACATTCTTACTGCAGCATGGATGCCTAGTATTAGACAGCTGTTCACAATAGCCTGTATCAGAATGTTGTTGTTTGTAGACAGGACCTGACTGGACCTGAGAGGATCTGCTGTCTCAAATTACACCTGCGTTATTACAACATAATCAACAAACACATTTACTTTAACACTGACACACACATAAAATACAACCCCAACATGGGACAGGCGCCAAGAACCCACACCGTCTAATCCTTTCCAGGAAACACCTTGACAAATAGAGGCATGGTAAAACAAATATCCTACAGCACACAACAGAACGCACTGTTTCAGAGTTCGACTTCAATGCAGTCCAGTAAAAGCTCGGGAAAGAGAAGCCGGGGCTATAAATGAAGATGCTGAGTCATGGTCTAAAGGAAAATGCTGTGGCTTTAGAGCTGATTTGATTTGACAAACACAGTGGCAGAGAGCAGGGCAAAGGATTAGCTTGCTGCTCTCCTTCCTGTTTCTGTTGTACCGTACCGTATGAACAGTACAAATTCTGTTTTCATTCACCAATCTCACATCTGGCCTAAATCCCACATGACATGATTATACACCCATGATTTACAGTCTCTGCAGGCCTCCGATGTCCCAACATTAAGGTTTTAGGAAAATGTTGTTTCATCACGCATGCACGGCATATCTTTCCAAAGAAAAAGTGTTTACCCTTGCAGAATTCCATCGTGCAATTCCGGAATGCATGTTTCATTATTGAAATTGGACTTTTGCATGTTTAAAAAAAAATGCATTCTGTTCAACAAGCACATTATCGCATTTAGATTAAACTCCTTTAGGTTATAAATCACATGCATAATCCATACAATAGCACTGTACATAATAATTCCCAGAATTCCATTTTGAAAACCAAACAACTGTTAATATACTCTAAGCATACAGAGAACCCTTGCTACCACAAAAGTGGTACTACTTTAGTATCTCCTCAACTGATCCACAATGTGTGGGTGTTGAATGATAAAGCAGCTGTGTAAGGAATACTCACGTTGCAGCGTGCTCTCCAGCTCAGAGCCTGCCTGCAAAAGGTTGTAATAGCCCTCCATGTCTTTCTGGGGCTCCTGGAGAGAGGCTGAGCCCATGCCCTGGCTGTTCCTGCAGAGGAGTGATTTGACTCTGGGCCTCTCAGGCCCCTCAGATCCCTCGCCACTCGGATTCCATCTCACCACCTCCACAGAACAGATCCCGGCTGAGGCTCCGCTCCACTGTGCAGCGTATCAGGACCTCCGTGCTGCCACTCACTCATTTGAACTCCCCGGGTCACCTTGAGCAGAAACAAGTACATCCGCAAACTCCAGCAGCACAGAAAACCCCACTAGAGGAAACAGTATCCGGAATTATCTATGACAAACAGCCTGCTGCAGTCGAGAGTGGTACTGCAATAACATCTCACCTTACAAAAACCAACACGCAGGTAAGGGAGGGGCAGAGGATGAGGTCGTTGGTATGGTGTCCTGTTCCAAAACCGAATCTGCTTAAAAGTGTTTCCTGTCCACAGTGCTGACGGTCCGCGCCCTTAAAACGCACAGCACACTCCCCCCAGCTGCGAAGTCCTGACTCTTGTGCTCTGGCGAGTTAAAGTGCGTCAGTTCTGCATCGTTGTAAGGCTCAGACTATTGACACACTGCCAACTCCCTCCCCATTGACTTCTCCACTGTAGAGTTTAGACTCCACCCACTGCTCGTCTCCACTCTCCTTATTGGTCAGATTCTCCCAGGCAGTGGCTTAAATGCTGTGTATCTCCTCTCACTGCTGTAAAGGACTCATGCATGCAAATATTACACCCATTCACATCCTTATTACTCACTCACTCAGGCTGTTCTGAATATCACTATTGAAAACAAAACTATTTTTTCTTCACAGCCCAAAGAGATTCATTGTTCAGAACACAGAAAAGTATGACGTGTGGGAAAAATGCACAAAGACAGTTACATGAATAAGAGGCATTGTTATCAAAGACACACACTATTTATACTTCAACAACCCCATCTAATGTGCATGGGGCATTGTTGGTCTAAAATGACATGGTATTACAATCTGCCTTCAATATGCACATTCTGCAATGGTTGGACAAAGACGGTAAGACAGACAAGCAAGCTAACAACTTTCAATACATATGAATGAAATGTAATGGACAAAGATAAGAAACAAATACACGTATATTTAAGAGAAAGTGAATCACAGACATGGATACGCCTTTTAGCATTTTTAAACAACATTTAGCTTTCTTTATAGTTCTCTTATACAGTTTTATATATTTAATATTATATATTTGATAAATATATTTATATTATACATTTAATATATTTAGTTTTACTTTTAAAATTTTAAAAACACATATGCCATGCAGTATCTCTATTAATTTGATATCATGAAATTCTGCCTAAAACTGATTCAGATGGATTTTGATGATGTCACTACAGGACACTGCTTGAAATTCAGCGTCTACTTCTGAAAAAAATTGCAAAACATTCTTAAATCACAGTCTCAGCAAAAAGTTAAGACATAAGACAGAAGTTTCTTCTTTCAAAACAGCATTTATTTAAGAAGTTTGAAACAGACTGGTCTTAAGAGGTACATTCAGATCAGCTGGTGCCTGAGGGACGTAATGGAGGCAGCAGGGCTGACCGTGGTACTGCCTGATTGTTTTTCACAGCGCCCTGTTTTTCAGCCCTACCTCACCCTCCAAAATCAGGCAGCCTTTCCCTGCTTTTTTTGGACGTTTTCTTTTTCTTACAAAAGTGGCTCAAAAAGTTTCATTAAAAATACAATCAGATTTTTTTTATATTCAGGCAACATGAGAATCCAAGAATTACAATATAAGCTTTGAAAATAGCATCTCTGAAGTCATTTAAAGGTCTGTTTGGAAATTTTAAACATTGCAGGCAAGAACAACACCCCCCCCCCCCACCCCCGATCTGAGCTTGAACACACACATGGATGTGTCCATTCATCGTGTGAGTGTGTATGTGCTCACCAGGGTTCAGTCTAGTGGTGGCATTAGTGGTCACCCATGCACAAGAAAAAACAAATGGATTTACGTTGGATTTATGTTTGCACAGAAACATAAACCCAACCGGCCTAAGTTGGCAATCATATGGCTAATTCAAAAGCAAAGTCAAATAGAGCTCCATATATTTTCTCTGGAAAGCTGATTCATGGTGTAATCAGATATGAATAGAAGGCCTGGAGGTTTCCGCAGAGCTGCGATACAGCTGGCTTAAGCCAGACTTAAGCTGAGCTTAAGATGCTTAGCATCATGACACAGTCAAAGGTCTAACACACACCACTTTCCCTTGAACAATTCACGCACATTCACAAACACACTTAGGACAGCTAGAACGGGGCATATTCATATGGCATTGTTTTTTTTTAAATATGAAACATAAAACATGCCAGATATCAACTCTTTATACCCATTTTGGGCTACAAGCAGAAAACAGAACTAAATATATTATTCATTTTAAAGGGACAATAGAGTATCAGCTTCATTCATACAGTATATGCAAGACCGGCCCAATATCAGTGGAAGATCTGACTGATCTCGGATCAGAAAAGGAGAGCCCAGAGCTGCTGGTCTACAGGGTCTTCTCAGGCTTACAGGATACAGAAACCCAATCTGTTCAACAGCGGATTGCACAGGCAAAAATTAATTGGCACAAGCTGACAATGTTCAACAATTTAAGAAAAGAAATCTTTGACAAAAATATAACTTTTGTGAGTACAATTACAAGGTACAATAAATATGTCAAATAGAATCAAAGTCAAGAACAAAATAATTCAATTATAATCTAAAAAGTGATTGAAACCATGGCACATAGAAATGGAATGTATTTAGAAGCATGAAAAGGTACAATGAAGACCCTCCTAACCAGTTTATAGTAGCAGAGAGGGCAAACGTGACTCGAGTTTTAATATGCATCAAGCCCAGAGTTTTAACCAACTTAAGCTCCACCCCTTAAAATGGACCCCTTCAAAGTGATTAATTCAGTTACCACATGAAAGTGAAGCGATGTGAAGTGTGTGCACGTGTTCCATATCTGACTTCACTTCTAACATTAAGCACTGGCCTGGAGTACAAAGCTGACAGGTCAATGTAAATGCCACGGAGAAGAGTGCAAACTGGCCCACTTCCTGTTTCCTGTTCAGTGAACAGAATCTCAACTTGCTTTACAGATCGAATTTTGCTGTGTGCGGTTACTCTTCAGAAAACACGCGTATATAGCGCACATCTCAAATTCATCTTCAAAAATGATCTTGCACAGAAAACAAGTAGCCTGCTTTCTGATTTCATTTTTTTGGCTTCGAGCAACAATATCCATACTTTCACAAGTACACATCTTAAATTTGTAATCCGACTGTAAACTGATGCCCGTTTCAACAGACAGTAACATAAATGACAGTACATGAAAATTCTAATGACTAATTTTCCATTTCTTTCACACACATGTACACGCACGGAGTTGATGGGCACCATGGGATATTCCAGGAACTCCATGCGCTTCTACATGCGCGTCTACACACAACATGTTGTTGAAAGGCAGCTTTTACACCCACAGGGTCATCATGGCCCCCAGTGCAGCATCGTAGAGCTCACATTTAGGGATCTCAGCTACATATCACAAAACTCTAAACTAGATTTGGGATAAGTGATCACACCCGGCAGCCGACTATGTTTGCCGACGAAGGAAAGAAACCTAAATAAAACTGGAGAGCATGTTGAAGGAAACGGAATTCTGGGAATTTTCGCTCCTGCCGATGAGGAAGAGCAAGGCAGAGCATGAATGTCGGCACATTCCGTAGTGCTCGGGTACTGCTGATGACGTAGCCGTCTTCACAATTTTCCCCGTGGGGTTTTATGTGAGGGTGTGGCAGTAGGAAAGGGCATCATACTTCAGTGCTGTGACTGTTTATTTGGATAAGCAGGATATAAAACGGCGTGAGGGTTGGGCAACATAGTTGTTGTGGAATCATGCTGGGATGAGGAATTGAGCAGGATTTGCGAAAGCAGAATAGACGAGGTGATAAGAAGGTCAGAGTGGCTGATACGCCTGGTGTGAGGAGTTCAATTTGGTTCCATTTTCATGTTTCACTTGGGCTCATTCGTTGGCTCCTGTAGATGTTTGGACCCCAGCAGCAGTCTGAACCCATCAGTATCGCTCCTTCAGATGTTTGTAGGACAGGGGTGTTACAGCAGCCATCTGTGATGGAGCAAAAAACACATCCACACTCAAAACCCTATAACACACATAACATGTTCCACAGAGTGAAAATCAGTTTAAAAATAAACAAACTCTTAAAAATAAAGGTGCCATAGAAGAACCATTTTTGGTTCCTCAAAGAACCTATATGTGAAAGGTTCTTAAAAGAATCATTATTTTTTTTATTACATAATCTCCTGTGCAATGGAAACGTTCCATGAATGTTACAAGTTCTTCACTAAACAATACACCCCAACAAAGAGTCATTTAAGAGCCTTTATTTTTAAGAGTAAAGCAGGCTGATTAAAGTTTTAATGTACAGTAAAGCGGTCGATTGATCACAATAAAAGCCCCCCCAAAAAACCCCAGAGATCTCTGTATGCAACATCAAGCTCAAATCAAAACCATTGGAGAATCTGTCTGTCAGGAGCTGTACGCTCATTAATAATCCATATAAAAACACGGTAGCGTATCCTGGTTAAAAGCAATGCCCCGGGCTCAAAACAAGCTTTAGCTCTACTGACATCATCTGTGGCGTCCTGCTGAGAATTACAGAAACCGTCCAATCAGATTCCAGAAATATTGTGTATCATGTCAAAGCTTAACTTGTACTGAACCCAAAACATTCCTTTTAAACCAGGTCAAGCACTTTACCTGACTGTGTGAGTTGTGGAATCCTCTGACAGCTGAGAAGAACAGGAGAAGCAGGTTTAATACACTGGTGATATCTGCTAACCTCGCTCATACCTTATAACCATCACAACCAAAAAAAGTGACCCCAAGTAAAAGCTTGAAGCACAGGCAAACGGGCAACACAAGCATAACAGCATGCAGAAAGCAAAGCTTTAGTTTACACAGAGAAACAATCAATGCAACCAAAATAAACATGGTTGATAACAAGGTTAGGAAGCCACTGAAGGGGTTGAATGACGTTTCCAGTCACTAAAAGCAAAACAAAAGAAAAAGATTTCAAATTACAACCACAATAACTACCACAGAACACCCACCACGACAAAAGACAACGACATCACATTGAGGTTTAATTTCAATGTAAGTAATACACAAAAGACCACACTCATTGTCATCCACGCACAAATGAAACCCACACAATGAGACTAACCAGAATATGACAGAAGACTGGTTTAGTCAGTTAATAAGGACCCAATCACCGGTTACTTGAGTAGCACATGCAAGGAATTATGGGGGCTGAGTTTCCTTTGGAAGGCTGAAAGGATCATTTAATATTCTTTCAGTATTTTCCTGCAGTTCTTTTTACACAAAACTGTAGGTCTTGATCCATTTGGTTCAACAGTGTTAAATTCCTAACGTAAAAATCCCATTTAAAATATTTATACAGATTTTAAAAATATAAATCTCATTTAGACAGACCTACCCATGAGCAAGGATGTTAAATGCATATTATAAATATGTATAAGTATATAACAATACATTTTAATCGTTTAAAAAAAAATTCATTTAAAAATTTAATTTAAAATCACAAAATCTCATCTGAGTAGATTATTTTCACAGTGCACGGCGTTGTACCTTTGTCCAATTTTTGCTTTGAATAATTTACATTTACGTATTAGGCAGATGCTTATCCAAAGCGACTTACGGTGCCTTTAAGCTACACATTTTATCAGTGTGTGTTCCCTGGGAATCGAACCCACAACCTATTGCACTGCTAATGCAACGTTCTATCAATAGTACAGGAATAAGCAAGAATCAAATGTTTATGTTTATGAAAACAGGGGGCTGAAAAAGTGGGCGGTCACTGCACAAGTGTATTGAGATTTCTTATTAAAACATAACAAAATGTCTTTTCAGCCAACCAACATGAGTTGATCCTGAGCTAGACAGAATATCCACAGCAGAATGAAGAGGAAATAAAAAGCATTCATCCCTCCGAAAAGGCCAACCAAACCCAAGGGGGCAACTGCACTAGGAGGCAGAACTGAAGGAAAATTCCCTGCATTTGGCTAAGGTCAGACACTCAATGGGGCTCTGACTGGGGTCTGGTACCTGTTCATATGACAGTATTGGACTCATCTGAAAAGGTTCTCATGAGCAGGGGTCTGGCTGAAGAACTTGACTGAACCGGCTTTTTCTGAAAGGGGGGGTGAAAGACACTTAGGACACGATGGATCAGACACTCAAATGAACGAACACACACACGCGCACACACACGCGCACACACACGCGCACACACACGCGCACACACACGCGCACACACACGCGCACACACACGCGCACACACACGCACACACACACGCACACACACACGCACACATACACGCGCGCACACACACAGCTGTACATCTCAGTTTCAAACAAAGACAAAACAGTTAAGTAAAATGTAAAATATGTTTATAGGTCTGAATGTGGAAGTAATAATTGATGAGTGAACATTCGCTATTAAATATGTTAGTCTTTAAGCACAATTGACCATTTGGTTATTCTTGGATCACAAGCATTTGGTTTCGCAGCTAAACAGATATTTCTGATGTTTGTTTTTTCTAACAAAGGAAATCAGAATACCAGTAATTAAAAGAATCTCAAACTTCATTAATAAAGGCACAATTATGCATTGATAGTTTCCAAATGTCTAAATGTAACCTATTATTTATTATCTAGCATATCACGTATTTTGGTAAAAATGATACTGGTGCATTTTCTAACTAAATCCCTACACGTTTTACTACATTATGATGCAGAAAAGAAGCCAACACTAAAACTATATAAACCCACAAAGACAAACATTCCTAAACACACACACAAATACACAAATTGTAACACTGAATTAACCAGCACTAATGCACCCAGAAATAAGTCGCAGTGGTTTTGGTGGGGGGCAGTGAGGGCTTTGCCGAGCACGCATGCAGGAAACCCCATGTGTTTGCGTGCTACATTCTCCTGGCTGGGCATGCAGACAGCAGGCACTGGGAACAGGCAGCTGAAGGAATTCCCATCATACCCTGCAGCCCTGACACACACAACACACAGAGTACCACCCACCACCACAGCTTATGGACTCACTCTTAGGGAAATCTCTTACACAAAGCCTCTAAACAAACAAGACACCACCATGGAACACACTCTGACTGACGATTCCAAACCCAGATCCTTTAAAAAACACATTTGTACCAGAAAAAAACTCAACACCAGCAACCAGAAAACTAGAGGAGGACACCACCTCAAAGAAAGGGCACAAACAGACAGGTGGAGACAGCAGGCATGACACAGAGGATATACACAGGCAACCCAAAGGAGGAGACAGAGAGACAAAAAGGAGAAAAAGGAGCAGGCAGAGAGACCTCAGTCGCTCCAGGAAAAGCTGTGTGTGCTAGCAGTCTGCGACAGCATGAAGATAGTGGATGTCCCAGAAGAAGGAAGTCGTCGTTTCATCTACAGCACAACACAAGAGGAAAGAGACCGAATAGCAGAAGAGATGGTTGGAAAATCAGCAAAGGATCATGGGTAAGAAAGGGTGGACATAAGGGTAAGGAGGGAGGACAAAGGGAGACAACAGTCATAAAGTAAATACCCAGGTAAAAAGTTCCGTTTGTGCCGTTTGATTCAGCTGAAGGTTTACAAACTTAGCATGGGCGGTTAGTTGTGTTTTTCATGTGGAGTTTGGAGACAAAATCCAAACTCCGATGTCGACTTGTAACTTTATGACAAAATTACTTCACACATGAATCACACGATATTCAAGGCCTGCCGAATTTAATAACTAAACTCTAACTTAAAACTAAAAGTTATACAAAGTAAAAGTTTCAAAATGTAAAATAAGTTGAATGAACAGTCCATTACTTAATGGCAGAACTTCTCCAATTATTTTATATTTAAGCTACTAATTTTCTTAATACTTTTTAGCTAAAACAATTATATTACTTGGGTCTCAAAATTAAGATTAAGAAAACTTACATTGGTCAATAAAAGGTTTGTTTCCCTTCTGGTGGAACCAACAATCTTAAACTAAACAACCAATATTAAACTTGGAAATCAAGTCCTGTGCATGAAAATTTTAACTGAGATTTGACACGCTATGGTGTAATTATAACAACATGTAAATAAGATGCGACTATGCATTCCATGTCCACCTGCTTTTGGACGGTTTAATTGACACGCTGCATGTTCTTGGAAGGGCCAGGACACCTACCTGTGTGGAGGCAGGGGGCAGATTAACACCATATGTTCATCTCTCACTTAATCAACACAGGGACTGAAGGTCTGCTTAATGTTACTTACAGGTGCATCTCAAAAACTACGTCGATATTTTTTGTCACTCAGTTCAGAAAGTGAAACCCATACAGTATATTATATAGATTCATTACACATAAAGTGAAATATTTCTTGAAATTGTGATTATGGATGGATGGACAATCATGAGGAAGAATGCTGACTTGACAGTTATATAATTGAATAATTGAAAAATTGAATAATTGAAGGGGTTTAGTTATTGTTTATTGATTGTAGCTGTGGTATGTTAACCGGCAGTCAGTGACAAGCACGCTAGCTGATGGCAAGAGACTGCAGGTCTCACGCTTGACTAACGGAATAAAGGTTATCGAAATCACAACAACACATGGGACAAAAAGCTACGGGTGAATGTAAAGGGACACAGAGGAAGAGTGATTGTAACAATTAGACTGATTGACTTCCTGTCCGATTGACCAATCACAACACAATCTAAACCGCTGGTAGGTCCTGTTAGGGATAGAATCCATTCATGACAATGAAAGGAAGAAAAGGAGACAGTGGAAAGGTCATAAGGATGATGGAACACGAAAGAGATGAGAGACCTAAAGGTACATGAGGAAACTCGGGTGGAGATGAAGCAATGCACGGTAATGGATTTTCCCAAAAAATGGGGTGGAATCTTCCGGATGGAACTGTATAAGCGAGAACAGGATGGTATGGTAGAACTCATCAACTGGGAGACACAGAAAACAGAGGAAGGAATCAGGGAGGGGTGTACCTGTCGTGAATGGGGGCCTCTGGGTTTGCGGAGGACCACCAAAAGGATTTCAGGCAGCAGACTGAGGAGGATAAGGACGATGATCACCAGCCAGGCAGACACCGAGCTCAGCATGTTAGCAAACACAAAGTACAACCGCTGTTGCTTCAAAAAGGGCCTGGCAAAACAATATATATATATATACGTTTCAGTTTCTTATGGAAAACTCTAGATCATTCATTTCTAGAATTTCATGTGTTCTCACCATATAATACCGCCCCAGAAGAAACTAAAGAACACATAGAACGCCAACGAGCCCCAGATCACGAAATGATTGATCCACGTCCAGTGACGTGTGTCCAGAGCCAACTGAGAGACAGACGGCGGTCATTCTCTGACAAACCACATAACCTCTACAATTTGGTCAGAAGTTTCAAACTTCTAGAGCATTACCAACCTTCAAAGTGACGGTAAAAACAAGGACCGTGAATACAATCGTTCCGTAAGACCAATTTCCGAAGACCTGCAAAAAATGACTGAATTACAGGCAAATCCCATTGTTTGATTCACAGACGTACAACATGCACTTCCTGTTCTAACCTGCCCGTTATCCTGAAGGGCTGGATTGCTGAACAGGAGACGGACACCAAAAAAGAACAGAAGACCCTGAAAAATTCCCAGTACTGTCCAGTAGAGGAAGGGCCGCCAGCGCAACATGGCATTCTTTGCTATTTCTCTATTGGAAAGACATGAAACAACATGTAAGCAGCAGTGCAATACAAATTGATAAGTACAACAGCTGCAGTGCAGTCTGGCACCTGTAGAGGGCGGCATTGTCCAGCAAAATCTCGATGGCTATGTGCTGTTCCAGCAGGCTGAAGGCCAGAATAGGCATGGAGGTGAAGCAGATGTTGTACATCGTCAGATAGGCGGCGTCGTACAGGGGCTGGGGAAAGGGGGGCAGGGCAAGGGGGCGGGATGAGGCACCGGGGGAGGTTAATACCACATTGAGGAGATCAGACTCATGTCAACACATACTGTACATACAAAACACTCCACAGCAAGAGAGAAACCCTGACTGTGTGGCAATGGTCATTATTTTGATATATATACACAAAACACAGACATTCTGGAAAACGTCTTGGACCAATTATAAGGAACTATATTGTTGTAGCACTAAAACATGATCTTTTCAGTGAGTACACAACTGGTGAGTAGAAGCATGTCTACACGCTTTTAACATGTATGTATGGTTTTACTACAAGTGGAATTCAGGTAACTTGAGCAGAGAGAGCGAACCTAATTTTTCCATAAGAGCACCAAGGCCTAAAATATCTGTACAATGGGCACTAACCACTAAACCACGACTTTGATTCTGATTGAATCTAAACTTCTGCATTTGTTTGTGCTTGTTATATATATCAGTTCAATGAAGGGCAGAGAGATAAATTCAGAGGAAAGATCCAAAGGAACAAGCAGAGGTAAAGTTGAGGGGGCCTGCTGGGTCGTAGTCTTCAAACAGGTCCTTTATTTGTACCTACCTGCTGAGAGTATCCACAGAAAAACTGGTACAGGAATTGAGGTAAGATGAAGCAAAGATTCTAAAGGTAAAGACAGAAAAGAAAAGATCTAATGCTTCTCAAAACGTTTGTAAAATAAATACATTTTTATTTACGTGATATCAAATTACGCTGGATGCCAGACTTACCTTATAAAAGAAGTACTGTACAAGATGGGCAATCCGTACATAGTAGAGATGCCCATGAGCCAGCAGAAGCTTCTTTAAGTGCTTGAGCTTAGGAATGGCATAGTCGCTGTTCCTCACAGCCTGACGACCCTCCTTCCCCTTAATACCTGACCACACAACAGGTGCAACACCGTCAAACATCTCAGAAACACAAGCCATGGTCATTTTAATCTACACACAAATGTATGATGATGTCTCACCAATGCCCACATGTGCCTCAAGGATCATGCTAACATCATTGGCCCCATCGCCAATGGAGAGGGTGATGGGAGAACCCTTAGAACCCTTCACCATCTTCACTATCTAAAGTGGATAGAGGAGATTTTTAGCACGCTAAATATCAGAACCTCACAGACAGCTCTAGAACTCTAGAACTGGAACACAATATACAAGTTCCAGACCAGCCCCATCCCCCTTGTCATGTTGCTTTATTAAATATTTTATATAATTTCACAGTACTTTTTGCTGTCAATACAATAAAAATCCATTTATCACATTTTCTCGTTTAAACCCTTTCTGAAAATTGTCCTTCAGCTCAGCAGTACATCTACATGTATGCATTTTGCAGATGCTTTTAATCAAAGCAACTTACAGTGCGTTCAAGATATACATATGATTAGTATGTGTGTTCCCTGGGAATGGAACCCACAACCTTTTGCGCTGCTAACGCAATCCATAGAACCTAAGTGCAGCTCTGTGGGTGTGTTCTGTACCTGAGCTTTCTGCAGAGGGGCCATGCGGCAACAGAGCACGGCAGTGCAGTTCTGACAGATCTGCAGAAAGAGGCTCCTGTAGAGACTGGCATCTGCATCACGGGGTGGATTCATCACCAACGACAACGTGGCCCCATCAATGATAAAGCCGTACTCTTGATTCGCAGTAGACCAGCTCCTGAGGTAGAAAGAAGGCATTCGAGTAAATCATCAAGTTTCCAGATTCAGATCCTTAAATCCCAGCTAACAATTCTAAGTTGTAAGAGCGTTTCCCTAACATTACCATTAAGCAACAAATACATTAAACATGGTATCTTGAATGTTCTATAAACATTCAAAGCGTCCATATTTTAGACGTTGCATTATTGTTATTGCTTGGTTATAAGAATGTTATTCAAACATTTTCAAAAACATTCCATCTACTTCAGAATAATGATTTTGATATTTGATATATAACGTTAAAAAGAAGTTCTTCTGACATTACTACAAGAATGTTTTCCTTAATTTTGAGAGAACTTTTACAGTAACGGTTAAGTTAGCTGGGATTACCAAACCTCACACCACCTCACAAATCCAGCAACAGGTCAAAGGTGTCTCACCTAGTGACACCTGCTTTGATAGGTGCAGCGTCCTGTACTGCTCTCTTGTGGTAGTCTCGTAGCAACGCAATAAGTCTGTCCTCGCGTTTGGACCTCGCGTCCTCCAGCGTCCGCACAGTCAACTCCAGCAGCTCTGTACCCCGCTGGAACAGGCGACAAGCGTAGCAGGTGGACTTTGCTGTCTCCATTTTGTCCCCAGTGAGCACCCAAACCTTCATCCCTGCACCCTGCAGGGCCTCCATGGTCTCAGCTGCCTCTTCTTGAAGCCTGGGAGAAAAGGTGGTGTGATTTTCAGAGCTTTGCTTCTAGAAAACAACAACAACGGACTTTTAAGAACTTTCTTAAGGCCCAAAACAGCCTCTTGGGTCACCCACCGGTCTTCCACAGCAGTCGCTCCAATCAGACTCATGCCCGTCTCCACCTGGTTATACATGACCATGAGTTTCTCCTCCCTGTCCTGAAGAGCCAGTCTAGCAGCCCTCAGTCCAGAATCAGCCGTGGCATATTCCTCAGCACTCAGCTGTTTATAAGCCACACACAGTGTACGGTAACCCTCCTGGTGAGCCAAAACACACACACACACACACACACACACACAGAGCTTAGGACCAGAATCTATTGACCTTTTTAAATGTAGATCATGCTGAGTTACAGAATGTCACATCACATGGATGTAATGAATGAGGCATGTGCTTTTGCCACCATAAAAGTCAAGGTATCACCAGAAATTAAACTGTGGCGAGATATTTAGATGCTGGGATTTGATAGGCCGTTTCAGTACCGTTGCATTTCGCTCAACGTGCAAACGAATTCTGTCCACCTCCTCCGATTTGACTCTTGGGAAAATTGAAGAATCAGCTCCTTTACAGAAAAGCAGCTTCTCCCCTATGTAAACAGTGGAAAACCAAGATGTTAGTGTTAAGGATGGCTGCCTGGAGCGGCTTTTAACTTGTTGCCAAGTTATTGTTTATGACACCAAATCATAAGAGCTCAACCAAACTCCCTTTAAAGGAAGTCTCCGCACTGGGCGACCATCTTTGCAACACCTCTGGGTAGTTATTCCAGTCATACAAAACTTTGTCCTATCTACTTGAATGGGGGAACACATATCTATAACCACTGGCTAAGGTCACAATAAAATACTACATTTCTGACCAATTATTTAGCCGGACACAAACTATACCATTCATTTTGTTTTTAAGCTGAAATTGTGCCATACTAACACGTTTTTCCAGGTTGCTTCAGGTATTGCGCACACCCAAAATCTGTCAAGTTCTTGCAAGACTCTACACAGAGCCCCTCCCCCCAAGAATGTCACTGTTTAGGGATTGCCAGTTAGCTCTTTTATCTAGTAGGCGGGTTTTCCTTCCCTAGAGCAGACACACTGAATGTTGCACTTTCTCCCACTCATAGTAATAGTACTGTGACATCTTGTTAATTCTATAATCTTTGGCCCAACCTAATTCTATATGATATATACAATTTAGCACAGTGTCTACAGCACAGTGTGCTATGAGTTTGTATTTGCTGAGGTTTGTTAAAACTAACCTAAATACTTTTAATAGTCTTACCACGCGGCACCAACAAATCTCCAGCTCACCTGATTTGGTTTGTACAATGACACTCATTCTTCGCCGAACAGGGTCAAAGTTCAGAACGTGAAGCAGCTCATACCTGAAAGGTTACATGAGTACTATTGCAACATTTCCTTGCCATAATTACGAATAATTACAGATCCTATATGAGAAATATTCTATTTCTGTAATAACAGAGTCTAATTTCACACATTATAACTTACTCCTCTACATCATTCTGTCTGTTTCTTATCTTCATGCTCTTATTCTCCAAACCAAGAAACGTGAAGCCATATCTGAACAGGAGAAAGATTACACCAATAAGTTTCAGTGTGTCCATCATCATCATCATCAGATACAAAAAGGAACACAGATCACATGTTACCTCATGGCTCCTTTCACCAGTGCGACTTCATCAGGAGAGGAAGCAATGAAGCCTCTCTCCTCTTCATGATTGGGCATCATCCCATCAATGCCGTCCACCTGGTCCATAAAAGTCTCCTCAGGCCCCGCCTCCTTTACCTGCACTGTGTGGCACAGGCAAAGAGCCCGCAGGAATAACTCCTCCTTCTCCTGAGACACACAGAATAAACAGACGTTAGGAAAAACAACAGCAGACACTGCAGATGTCAAACACGCCAGTATTGTACATCAATACAGACAAACAGAAAAATCACTCACTGCTGTTGTTGCTTTCAGCTTCATAACTGACTGTTTATTTGCTAAATTACAAGACGAAACCAATTTAATTTGCCTCATTTGATGCGATAATAATGATATTAAATATAGGGTTGGCAATTTTACAGGAGCTAGCAATAACAAGCTAGCTTTAAAGGAATATGTCCCACCCTCTGTTCAGAGCCCTCCAAAGCCACGTCTGTATGTTTAGTTAATGCTGTGGTTATAATTGCTATTGAGAATTAGAAAACTTGCTTTTTTGTATCAACTACTAAAATTCTGTCAGCGTGACAACTATAGACCCAGACCTATTAAGACGACACAGATCAAGTGCACTAGGGCTGTCACATAGGATGAACTGCTCTCAAAGGCCCGAGGGTTTACGGTGCACGAGTGTGTTATATATATAAAATTTAATGCACATAACTTCAGTCTTTAAAACCTGCCAACACAAACATTAAACCCTTACTGCTGAAGTTTATATCTTTGCCTTAAAAAAATATATAATTAAATTGGTTTACATATTGAGATGCAGAAATTCAACAACACAATACATAAAAACAAAATCAATACTCATTACATTACGTGTAATTCTGACAGACGTTTTTATGTAAAGCGACTTACAGTGCATATAAGATATACATTTATTTAATATGAATGTTCCCTGGGACTTAAACTCACAACCTTTTGCGCTGCTAACCCTCTATCAATTGAGCTACAGGAATACTGTGAGGTCTTTGTTTTCCTTGAATTAGTGTAACTCACCAGTCCAGCTTTCTGCTGTAGTTTATTCACAGGCCCGTCTGTCACAGTAAAGCCGTCTAACTCGCATCGGGTCCCTCGGTTTCTGTACTGAAATCCATCTATACAGCACTCAATAAACTCCATGTTATTCTGGGTCAGTGTGCCTGTTTTGTCTGTGAATACATATTCCACCTGCAGAACAGAGACAGTAAGATCTTTATCCAGTACAATCCCAGGCCATAAAGCAGCTCAACCCCAATCTAACGGTCCAACAATAAAGACGGACAATTAATTAGTGACAAATTCAGTCTGCTTGCATAAATCAGTTTAACGAAGCATGGCTTGTAATTTAGAGTAATCATCTGCATGGCCTTTCCAGCACGATCTCTGATCTAACAGTCCATAGAAGCTCAAGCTGTGAGATCTGTTCTTCCGATTTGATACCAACTGCTTTTTTTGCTTCCTGCACGCATTGCCTTTGACTGTGATAAAAGGGGCAAATGAAAGGTGGGTTTTTCTTTCCGTACTGGTGATGTAAACCTTACGCTTGCAAATAAATCCGAATCTCGTACAATTGAAACATGCAAATTCCATCAAAATTTGTTATTGTTATTTCTGCTTTTTTTGTTCTGGCAGCATGGCAACAGTCAATATCTGGAATCCATTTTGGGTGCCATGGTAACAACTCGGCATTAGTACATCGCCGCCCCTCGTGTCTGTCATGACATCTTGCTTTGGTGCTGAACTCATTAGGTCCATAAAATAACATAAGTGACAGAGACGTGTCTGAAACTGCTCACTTATTCATTTGTTTACTATATAGTGAATGCCACAGATTTATATAGGGAACGAGCAAGTACAAGGGAGCAAATTGTGAACGTGGCTGTACTACTGCACGTCACATGACGTTACAACACATTCCGAATAAGGTAAAATGAATCTGATTTACCGGTTACACTGGAAACTGTTTCTAAGAAAACTGATTTCAAACCACATTGAATATTCAGACAGCTAATTAGTAAAATGTGCCGGGAAGTTGAGCGTCTAACCTGACCAAGTTCCTCATTGAGGTCTGAAGTGTTGACCAGCGCACCCTCCTGGATCTCTGGATCAAAGAAATCCTTATCCCAGGTGATGAAGAAAGAGCCCAGGAACTTCTGCATCTCCACCGTAACGTACATGGACACGGGGATTATGAAGTTGAATAGGACCATAAAGGAGAGGAAGTCTGTAAACATCTTCAAATACTGAAACAAACACAGAACACCAGCATGAATGCCTTCTCAGAGTCTCCGTTAAACAACATCATGACCAGAACATCAGCAGTGAAACAAGAGTAAATACAGCTAATTCCTAATTATGATTTATGATGTATAATCTGTGTAAATTCTGACCACTGCCACCCGAGACCAGATTAGTTTGTCATTTATATTCATTACCTCAAGAATGACTGATGGTATAGACGGAGGTACTAATTGATTTATCTAATCATGAGTAAATCGACACACTGCTCACCACGTAAGTGTCTTTTTCCTTCTGTGTTTTCTGGTTGTACCAGGGCTCATCCTGTCCATCTTTACTCTGCCATACATATTTGAGTGTGGTGCACACCACTGCTTTACTGATGAGAATACACAGATACACCAGCAGGAAGGCATTGATGGATCTGAAAGGAAGACGATATACAAGTGAACAGTGTACACATCAACACGAACTGCTAAGAATATTCACCGCACACAAAGATTACCGACTGAATTAAATACTGACTTCTAAGGTTTTGATTCAATTCAAGTTTCATTTACATTGATTTAGTTACAATGCAGTTATATTTTTGCAAGTATTCATTTTTTATTAAGTTTTCTTTTTTAATGAAAAGAGAGAGAAGGCACTGTGTTGAGGAGAAAAAATCATATTCAGTGAAAAAAAGGATATATTCCAATATAATAATCAGTTTTGGATTGGTCAGATTAAAGGTGTAATCCGTAACACTTGTCTCTCTGTCGCCATCTCTGTTTGAAATATAAAATTGCAGCTTACTTTTTTTCATGCTTTACTGCACATATGCTGATGCCAAACTGACATATGCTGATGCCAACTGAGTCCGGGAAAAGCGAACCCAACAGCTCAGATTATAAATCACTATTATAAATTTATCATTCGGGTAAAGTAAGGAGACTTGCTCAATAACTGATTTTGATCATTTATAACCAAAATAAGTTAAACCTTGAAGATCCCAAATAATCCAAAAATGTATATTTTACCCAGCCCTACTGCACACTGAGGCATGAAATCTCTCTCCTAAATCACTTACTTTTCCACAGCGGAGCGTTTCTGAGATTTGCCTTGGTAGTTCAACGCCATCTTCGTCTCCATTCCCGTGTATACTGCAACACCTTTAACGGAAGAGACGCCCGCATAGCAAAATAAGACCCACTAAAAAAATAATATAAAATCCCTCTCTTATCCTCCAATGACTGTTCCAATTAAAAGGTGCCAGGACGTACCATAAATCTTCTTGGTGTTTTTCAAGGTGGAACCTTTTAGGAGAAGGTTCTCCGGGCCCAAAGATCTAAATCACAGCACAAAAACAAACGGTTATCTCAATACAGACACAATCTGGCATCCAAACACGTGTTAAAGTGGCTCCGAATGAGCAGTGCTGCTGGAAGTATGTAGGCCGGTTCGGCTTGACCCGCTCTCATGAAGGACACAGTGCAGAGACTCGAAAACATTTTAAACTGCCCGGTGACAAATGGAAATGCGAGCTTGAGAAGCTGCCAGATTGGCTTTACTTTAATGCTGCTACTGTGTTACGGGTCGATGAAATAATGATCTGAGTAATGCAAAGCAAAAAGACAGAGCTAAAGTGACTGGGCGGCAAAGTGAAACGTATTGGCCTCGTGGGATTGGACCAAAGACAGTCTCACCTTACTGCTGGCTCCTGTTCTGGTCTGTAAGCGTGCATCCGTCCCACAAACCTGCATAAGAACAAACAGGCTTCAGTCGAAATCTAATAATGTACCGATTCAATAACGGGAAAGGTCATAGGATACAAATGAAATCTCGTATTTTTGCCTTCCTTTTTTTTATAACCAACTAATGTGTAGTTAAAACTGCAACTGTAATGTTTTGGGTTAAACATGAACATGAATAAAAGTTAGTTATTGAGCAAGCACGTGACAGATCAATGTTCAAAACTGTAAGTTTGTAATCATTTATATTTTGAACGGTGAGCTTCAGTTTCCTGGGAAGCGTCAGTTTGACTTTATTTGACTTTAACATGCGTAATGAACAGTATGCGAAGTAACCTGCAATTTCATGTTTCAAACGGAGGTGGCGGTAGAGAGGCGGAAGGTACCGATTGCAGCTACAAAAGTTTGAGTTCAGATATCGGAAACAGGAAAGGAAGGACGTGATTGGTTCATTGCTTTCAACCACAATCACACACCCAAAGAGAGGGAACAAAAAAGAAAGCACAGTCGTTGCATTAATGTAATCATCATAATTGATGAGGTCAAACCGAACGTTCATCAACCAGGATGTCATATAAACAGAAACCACAAAGCCGAAGTGCTGATGTAATTATGCGCATGCATTACTGTGTAGTTTGTTTAATACAGACTCTCCTTTAAAGATGCTTGATGATGATATCTGTATTCCAGTACTGTACACTATGCAAATGAGCCTTGTAGGAAGCGAACCAATTACAAGGAAGATGCTCATTGGTGATGACCCAACAGTCTGGCATATTGGCAACAGTACTTTGAAGTAGTTTTAGATAGAACATTTTAGCAGGCAACATCTGGTGCTCTGGCTGATCAGAAATGCTAATTTTTAGCCTAAAGAGAGTGACTAATGAAATGTGCCTACCAACAGGGGGCGAACAAGAGTTACGTGTATCAAAGTTATGAGACCAAGGATTGCCTCTCTATATTTGCGTATTATGGTTGTTTCGAGGTCTGTTTGCTCTTATTACTTAGTGTAGCTGTGTACTCAAGTAGAAGAGGTGGGAGAAGGTCTGTCTCATACATCGACTGATTTTGGAATGTGTTTAACATGCTTGCTGTAATTTAGATGCGCATCACAAAAACACTGTTTAACTGGAGACTGGTTGTTGTACTAAGGTCAACAGCTTAACTTCTTACCAGCAAATTATGCAAAAAGATTTTGTCATTTACACTTTAAATGTAGCTGGTGGTAGACTAAACTGCACTGCAAAAAATCCAAATGTTTTAAGTGGTTGTGTAAAATGGCATAGTAAGGCATGTATTTGATATGTGCTTAAACTAAAATCTGCATTATTCCTTAATTTATGGATAACTATATTGCTTTAAAAATGTATTGCAGATTTTTACAGTAAATTACACAGTAATTCTGACTTTTTACTTCAAAAATTTTTTATGCTTATCTAACATAAAAATTTTTACAGTACATGGTAAGATAAGGTAAATAAACCAATGAGATTACTTCTACTGTTACATTTTTACATTCTTTCCTTGTTAGAATTTTAATTAAAAAGACCCTTTAACAGTGCGCCATATGGAAATGAGCTGTAAGCAGGTGGCGGCGCAAGGGATTATGGGTAAGTGTGCTTTACATGAAGAACATGCTATATTATGACTGCATACTTGTAGAGGTCAGGCTGGGGCTGTTCACACTCAATGGTGGCAGTGAGAACCTGCAGGTCCTTCTCTAAGTCTGGCACTGTGTAGTGTGTCTGCAGATGAGAGAAGCAGATCAGCTGAGGGTCAACACACACAAACACACACACAGAGATGTCACTAAGGGACAGTTGTGGTAGCAGAGAGATGATGACGATGAGATCTGGGCCACCTATTTAAAGAATTGGGCTGAATGAAAGATAGAAAATGGCTTTAGAATCCATCTTTCTTTTGCAACCACACTGTGATTTGGTCTTGTTTCAAAGACCAAAGAGGAGAAAAACTATCATTTAAACAAGTGTTTAAACAAGACTCGATATTCATACAATCATGTGTGGTTTCTGGGGTCCTGAGAGGCCCAAATATATGGTTAAAGTCCCTGTTTTAATGTATTAAGTATATAGGATGTGTTGGCAACACTAAACAGCAGCTGACAGGTGATAAGATGGGTGAGTGATGGTTAAACTCACTTTGTGGTTGGATTCTCCATCCAGGCTCGCTGTGGTAACAAAACAAGTGCCATCATCTCGAGTGGACTGTAACAGAATCAGGTCACAGGGAAAGGTCTCGTCCTCCACCACCTCCACAACATCACCCACCTGAGCAGAGACACAATCACTCAATGCACAATATATCAGTGCAACACGTACAACAGTGGCGCTCATTGACTTCCACTGTATGTACACAGAACCACCGAGACATTTCTCAAAATATCTTCTTTTGTGTTCCACAGAACCAAAAAGTGAACTAGTTTGGGTGAACTAACCCTTTAAAAGGATCCAGCACAGAATGCTGCCAGAAAATGCTTAAAATATACATATAAAACTGTCTTCGGCTACAACATAAACAACTATTGCCCAGCTGTACTAGCAAGAATTGCTGTGGCTCTAATTGTTTCATGGTGCACGAGGCATTTGTTCCATTCCATACATGGCAATGAAATGCCCCCTGCTGTGTGGATGCCCCTAGTGGGCATGTTTTCCACACACACATGAAGTATGGCAGCCTGCCACACCCTGATCCCACAGTGCCTGTTATTTGAGGGATTTGGCTGGGGCACAGCAACTGAAAGGTACCTTGATCCTCTCGCTCTCCTTCTTCACCGACCGGCCGTCCTCTAACACAGTAACTGGATACTTATTCACCTCATAGTCTGCTTTATGTCTCAGCCAGTCCTCATAACCCTGAAGAGAGAGAGATAGATAAATAAATGGACATATAGACAGGTAGAGAGAATGAGAGAATGTTGTAACAGTGTGTGGAAACACTATGTGTGAATAAAGCAGAAGGGCAAGTATGGACTGCACTGTCTAATACATTTCTCAAGTGCAACAATGTAAAATTTGATATATTGACATAATGGCTTTTGTTACATACAATACAAGCAAGCGTCTGTGAGAATAACCGAGATGAGGAAGTCATCTGAAGTCACACGT